>JAJHSJ010000008.1:60715487-60809986 GCA_021015155.1 Magnolia officinalis
AGTGGGTCTTGGGACAATCAGGAGAAGGATTTCGAGGTAGCCCGAGTTTTCTTTTTTGTTCCTTCCCGTTGTTGTATATGATAGGAGGGGCTCACCCTTTTTGTTGGGCCTCACCCGAAGGTCTTGTAAATTCTGATTATCAATGAAATAGATGACCAGTTCTCCAAAAAAAAAAAAAAAAAAAGGAAGCTACTAGGACTGAAGTCTATTGACTTAGAATTTTACGAGGACTACGTGTATGGTAAGCAGAAGAGGGTAAGTTTCAAGAAGACGGGATGCACTCCAAAGATGCATCTGTTGGAGCTTGTACATACTGATATGTGGGGACCGGCACAGGTATTATCTCTTGGTGGCTCACGTTATTTTATTTCCTTTATTGATGATGCTAGTAGAAAATTGTGGGTCTATTTCTTAAAACATAAATTTGATGTATTTGATGTATTTAAGAAGTGAAAAGTTATGCTAGAAAGCGAGACAGGTAAAATAGTAAAATGTCTCAGATCTGATAATGGGGGAGAGTACTGTGATAAGAGATTTGAGGATTATTTTGCAACAAATGGAATCAAACATCAGAAAATGATTTCAAGGATACTGCATCAGAATAGTGTGGTTGAGCGCATTAACAGGACCATCCTTGAGCGCGCCAGGAGCATGAGGTTGCATGCAGGGTTGCCCAAAACCTTTTGGGCAGATGCTATGAATACTGCCGCATATCTCATCAATAGAAGTCCCGTAGCACCATTGGATGATGGGCTACCAGAAGAAACGTGGACTGGGAAAGAAGTGAACCTTTCATATCTCAGAGTGTTTGGTTGTACTTCATATGTTCACATTGATGCAGAGCACAAAAACTGGATGCGAAGTCCAGAATGTGCAAGTTTATAGGCTACGGGCAGCATGATTTTGGCTACAGGTTTTGGGATGCAGAAAATAGGAAAATCATCAGAAGCAAGGACGTACTCTACATTGAAAAGTGATGCATAAGGATAGTGTGCAGGAAAATAAGGCCGAGAAAAAGGAATTTCTAGAGTTGGAAGAGTTACTGGACACAGGTGTTAAAGCGCCACTGGATGATCATGCACAGGAGCATTATGAGGCAGAGCCGCATACACCAGTTCCGAGGAGGTCTACCCGAGAGAGAAGACCCACGGTCTGATACTCACCCTTCTTACATTATCTACTGCTGATAGATAGTGGTGAATCAGAGTCTTTTGAAGAGGCATTACAGTCAGATACACGGGCTAAGTGGGAGCAGGCCATGGATGATGAGATGGACTCTCTTGAGTCTAATCGTACATGGGAGCTAGTCACTCTACCTAAGGGTAAGAAAGCTCTTCATAACAAGTGAGTTTACAGACTGAAAGAGGAGCACGATGGTTTGAAACAGTACAAGGCTAGATTGGCTGTGAAAGGGTTTCAATAAAAGGTAGGTATCGATTTTACTGAAATATTTTCATCTTTCGTGAAAATGTCTACGATTCGCATGGTCTTGAGTATAGTGGCTACAGAGGACTTACATCTAGAGCAGCTAGATGTTAAGACAACCTTTCTTCATGGGGCCTTGAAGAAGAGATATATATGCATCAGCAGACAGGATACGTGGCACCAAAAAAGGAGAACAAGATGTGCAAACTGAAGAAGAGTCTATATGGCCTGAAGCAGGGCCCGAGGCAGTGGTATAAGAAGTTCGACAGTTTCATGTCGGGAAACGGTTACAGGAGATGTCATACTGACCACTGTTATTATTTGAATAAGTTCGATATGTCATACATCATCCTTCTTTTGTACGTTAATGACATACTTGTGGCCGGTTCAAGCATGAAGGACATCTCAGATCTCAAAAGACAGCTGTCTAGAGAATTTGCCATGAAGGATTTGGGAGCTGCGAAACAAATCCTAGGTATAAGGATAAAGCATGATAGGGAAAAGAAGAAACTAGTTTTGTCACAGGCAGAGTACATAGCCAAGGTACTTGATCCAGTCAATATGGGAGGTGCTAAGCCAGTTTGCACTCCATTAGCCAACCACTTCAACTTATCTAAGGAGGAAGGTTCAAAGACGCAGGAGGAACGGGACTACATGGCTAAAGTCTCATACGCTTCAGCTATTGAGAGTCTCATGTATGTTATGGTGAGCACGAGGCCAGACATTGCTCAAGCAGTGGGAGTTGTTAGCAGGTTCATGAACAACCCCGGAAAGGAACATTGGGAAGCTGTGAAGTAGATCCTTAGATACCTGGTAGGTACTAAGGATGTAGGGCTGTGTTATGGTGGATCGAAAATCAAGCTACAAGGCTACGTGGATTTAGATTTGGCAGGAGATATCGATAACAAAAGAAGCACTACAGGTTATGTCTTTACTCTAAGTAGTGCTGCAGTCAGTTGGGTCTCTCAGTTACAGAAGATAGTATCTATCAGTACGACGGAAGCAGAATATGTTGCGGCTACAAAAGCGTGCAAGAAGATGGTGTGGATGCGAGATTTTATGGAGGAGTTAGGTAAGAAGCAAGCAGATTGCAAGCTGTACAGTGACAGTCAGAGTGCAATACACTTGGCTAAGGATTTAACCTTTCATTCAAGGACCAAGCATATTACCATCAAATATCACTTCATACGTTCGTTACTGGAAGATGGATCAATTGCTCTAGAGAAGATTCATACAAGTGAGAATCATGCAGATATGCTGACCAAGGCGGTCACACGGGAGAAGTTGAAGCTCTGTTCAGCTTTGATTGGTCTTCAGGCTTGAAGACGGGGAGGTGGTGCCCTCCGGATGAAGAAGACAAGGTTTATGGTGATGTGTCTCCAAGTGGGAGATTATTGAGAAGTGGAGCCACATCTGGGGCCGCGCACGACCGATTGTGGCCCCTGCTTGACGGGTCGTGAGGTCCGTTCGACTAGTCGTTATCAGTCGTGGACCGGCTCGACTTAAAGTCCAGCGAGCATCAGTTTTTGGGTTCGAGGTGCTCGACCAGTCGTGGGATCCGCTCAACCGGTCGTGTAGTCCACTCGACCAGTCGAGGTTACGCAGATTCATTTCCGGATTTAATCCGGACTGCGGAAAATTGAGTCGCCTTTCGCAAGGGTGCGAAAGGGAAGTTGCCAAAACTATAAATTGGGGTCCCTAGGGTTATTCTAAGGTTAAGGTGAATATTGGGGAGTTATTCTAAGGTGTGGGCAAAGGGTTTTTCTTTGTATTTTCAAGGAAGAGGTTAGTATATTGTCTTATAATCTTCATTATTCTTCATAGTGGAAGTTTGCATCCGTGGTTTTTTTACCCTAGTTTGGGGTTTTTCCACGTATATCTTGTCTTGTGGTTTGTTTGGATTGCTTTGATCTGTTTTTAGTTTATATTTCTTCTTGTTTATCGTTTGTGGGTGAGACTTGAGATTGGATCTCGGTTCACTGCGTTGTTGGCGTGCTGCGCAACACCAAGCCTCTCAGTCTGACCCATACGACAATACCGTCCATCCAACCGTTGAATCTTTAATTAAACCTCATCTAATCCATGCATTTGCATTGCGCAATACTCATCTCATTCATAAAACACGTTCTTGCACCAAATCAGCTCGAAAATATACTCTGTAGCTTACCAATATAATTACATCCTGCCCATCAGAAACCTTGCCGATTTAGTCACAAGCATTGCATTCCATATGACATTGGCGTACAAGAACTGATCATTGACCCTTAAGAGTAGTAAAATAATGTGAAGTAGAGACTGTACGAAAGTACGGGTAGAGTGGGTGCCTGCCACCTTCCCTCTCTGTGACCGTGATCCATTACTCAGAATAATCTTTAATCATATGCCACATAATCATTTTAAAGTTGAGAATCTTTGGATCCTCTTTCCTAACGTTTCTATAAGGTCTAAATGAATGTAGGAATGGACAATTGGCTAGTGGCGATTCTGGTCAAATTTAAACTCTCAATCATAGCTTTGGAAGCCCTCGAGAGAGGCACTCGTGGAGGTGAGTTAATTTCATCCCGGGATCCAGTGTTCACATATCCCCAAAAAATGAGGCAGATCCAAAGCTCACATGGACCACTGTGAACGTTTACCACTGACAACTTCTTAGGGGCCAAAGAAGTTTTCGATCAATCTGATAATTGGTTTTTCCCTTCATCCAGGTCTGTGTGATCTCATGGACAAGTTGGATGACAAATAGACATCCTAGTGGACCCTAGGAAGGTTTCAATGGTGGGAATCATTATCCCCACTACTTTCTATGGTTTAGTCCACTTGAGCTTTGGATCTATCTTATTTTTGGTCTTATAACTTAAAATGATCTAGCCCAATAGATTAACGGTGTGGATATAAGATATAAATCATGGTGGGGCCCAGAAAACTTGGCAATGTCAAACACCACCTAGGTTAGCAGACCATGTAATCCACTTCCCCATATCATATAATATGCATGTGCCACATGCCTATGATGATCACATAAGCCAAACATGGTAGTGTTTTTCTTTGTTTTTTTATTTACTTTTCTGTTTTCGACAATTTTAAAATTTCTTCCCAACAAACATAGTTTAGATTAGCTATTAAAATATGGGGTTGAGTCAAGTAAAGATTAGGTCAAGTCTTCAGGTTGACCTTGTCAAATCACCACTTTGTTTAAAAGCTTGAGCTGGCAGAGAATGGTGTATCAATGTATATCAAGGGAGTTTAACACTCTTCTGTACCTGTGGGGTGGAACTCTGCACATGAATATAAATGTATATCAATGGACTTTAACACTTCCGTGTAAGTGCAGGTGGAACTCTGCATGGGAATTTATTGGACAAGACTATAGACCTGATTTTCCTAGCCCTCCATGGGAGAGTATATTGCCAAGGCATATTTGTTGCTTCCGGGATTCAAACATAGGACTTTCCACTCTAATATCATGTCAAGCAATCACTTCTTTTTTTTTTTTTTTAAAGCTTCAGCAGGTAGAAGATGGTGTATCAATGTATCTCGAGGGACTTTAACTAACCTGGCCCAACTACCCATCGAGTTGAGTAGATAGTTTTTTAGTTTTCAAAATGATGGGATCAACTTGCTTAAAGAATAGGCACACCACATCATCCTATTAGTTTTCTTCTAGTGAGTAAGATCACTGAACTAATCTCTTAGAGTTGGTATATGCTTACTTGACATGCCTCCTTATGAAGGAGGGATGGTGGACTTTTAAGTTTCTTTGACTCTAATACCATGTTATTCGGAAGAGAATAAGGTGTATAATCTTCTTTCCACATACCACTCTATTTATAGAAAAAGATATAAATACAAAAACCCTAGCCTTAATGTTCCTTATGGACCTATGGGCTCAATAAAGAGGAGATGGGCGTAGGCCAAATATCCCAATAACAAAGGTGGATGCCAACCAAACTCTATCCTTAGATGTTGTCTTTTCTTATATGCAGGATTGCATGGAAGACTTTAGATGTCACATCAATGTTGCTGACATTGAAATGGTAGTACACAATCATGCAAATGATGGTAGCACCCAATCTTTTTAAGCATAGATTGCAATGTGGATCATCACATCATATCAATTGTCCAAATCAACGAACCATTTCCACCACTTCCATAAATTCAACCCCTAAGAACACACTACTTACCCATTGGGCGAGGATCATAGAATACCCCTCTTTATCCTCTTTATTAGTATTAAGAAAAAAAAAAGTATAATTTTGGTGGGTCTCAGACATGGATCCCTTTCACTTTGCTTTGCCTAGTTTTATATTTAATTTTATTAGCCTTTGTTTTGTTTTTATAATCTCACATTAGAAAAAAAAAAAAAGAAAAAAAGAAAAAAAAGTGAGCCTTACAATAGCATAAAAAATGCATTCGCAAGAGAAATATTCTTTTAATAAAGAGTGGTTTTTCTCTTGTACTTTAAAAATTCCTTCAATGGTGTATATTCATGCCTGATTTTGTGAGGACTTCTGGTACAAGTGTTGAGTTAGCTGATCGCTGACGTCTTCTAACAGGAGACGTCCTCCACTCCTCACGTATCACGTCTCCTTCTGGAGATGTGCTTTTTCTTTCTCATTGGTATGAATGTATGATGCTAGTAAACCTTCTTCGAAGCTTTGTTACATGCTTTTACGTAGTGGTATATATAAAGGAAATCGGATTGGTACTTAGTTACTAGGTACGCTTTTATCATATTGAGTAAACACAGTTGGGCCCACCTTGAATGTATGTGGTCAATCCACACTGTACATCCGTTTCTTCATCTAATGTAAGGGGTTGAGCATAAAATTGAAGCATATCCAAAGATCAAGTGGATCATACCACTGGAAACAATAGGGATAATGATTTCCACCGTTGAAACCTTTCTAGGCCCCAAAGTGATTTTTATTTGACATCCAACCTGTTCATAAGATCATACAGACATGGATGAAGGGAAAACACAAATATATAGTCTTGATTCAAAACTTCTATGGCTCCCAAGAATTTTTCAATGGTAGATGTTCAATTCAACTGTTTCCGTGGTGTGATCCATTTGAACATTGGATATGTTTCATTTTTGGGATTAGACCCTAAAATTATCTGGTAAAATGTGTGGACGGAATGGATAAAATACATAAATCATGGTGGACATCACAGAGTTTACTCAGTACGCTAAGCATAGAGAGTTACTACCCAATCTGCTGTTTCCTGTATAAAGAGGTCATGGATTAAGAGAGGTATTTCGTTATATTAATTCATCTTATGAGATATTTCTTGATATGAGATTCCTCGTATAAGCAGAAGGGAGAAGTAAGCTTTGTATTTTTTGTTTTTGTTTTTATTTTTTTTAAAAAGAAGACACTGTGTTGGTGCATTGCAGAGTAGGTATCTTACTGAACCATATAAATTCCGGTGCCTCTTATCTTTTATTTTTATTTAGCCATTTTAGCTTTTTGTTTAGTCGTTTTCTTTTGTGTTTTCACCCTACCTACATTAATTACATGTGGGTATTTTATTTTTTTTCAAAACTCTCTCAAAATTTCAATGAAAATATTTCAAGTGGCTGCATGCAGTCACATGCATGTATAAGTGAGAGAGGTATATGGATACATTTTTATAACGAGATCTATAAATTCCGTCCCAATAAAAACTGTTCCACTTGATAGCTTTAGGTAGGATCCATGTGAGTGCCATGTTCCATTTTCTTCCTTCCCATAATGGGCTGAAAATGTCAATTCACTTGCCTACAAACACTTTCTCTGTGAGGATCAGATGCTCGTGAATGATGTTGATGGCCTACGATCTAGACTGATCAGACCACCCTACATGTTACATGGATCATGTGTCATCTGATGCTTCATCTAGTGGCATTAAAGGGAAGTTGTTCTACTTGAACGCATGAGCTGCTTTTCCCCTTTCTAGAAATTAAAAGAACTTTGATACTCCGGTAGTGTGTCATAGATGATACACAGGTACTTAGAAATTGCATAATTGGAATATGGGTGGTTCAATTAAACTCTCCAAATTATAGATTATAGTTTAGATGCATAACAAGTATTGGATTGGTGGACATTTATTGGACGGTTAAGAAGAAAAAGATCAGATGGTCCTTATTTCAAGAAACAACTTTCCATGAATCAGAGGTTAGGATTTGTTCAAACAATATGATGTTGGGATTGTGACTTAGAGATAGTGGGCTCCATAGTTAGTAAGCCTAGTTTTAGTTATTATATGGCACATGTAGAAATTTTTTAGTGCCTGTGCATAAAGTGTTGTCCTCTGCCAGAGTATCAAATAACTCCCTTTTCCCATTTTTGTAGTTAAGCTGGGTCAGGTCATCTGGCCCATTTATCTTTAGCCAGACCTGGGCCTGGGAAAAGGCCCAAGCCCAGATCATATAACAAACCCAGTTTTGGGCTCTGCTTTGAAAGCGAAGAATTTCTTTGTAGGCTATGAGAATCAGGCATGGGCCTGTGATCATGATGGGCCAGCCCAACTTTATAAAGGCTACAGTTCTACCGTACAAATCAAATGATTAAAATTAGGATTGTCAGTGGGCCATGTCTGGGTCAAGAACAATCAAAGTTTTAAGATTCGTCGGTTGCCAAACATGTGTTGATTTGATTGTCGTGAAATCATGGATGACTTACCAAACAACCATCGTTTTTTATAGGTTGAGGGTGCGTTTGGATGCTCAATTCAAATGAATTGCAGTTTACTAGATTTAATAAAGACAATGAAACTAGCCTTGAAATTACCATTTCCAATTTTGGCAGTCCATATTGAAATGCATAGAATTGCAACTGAGGGCATTGTTGTTTTTCATTAAGGAGTTGAATGGTGCTGTCCCATTTTGGTCATTGCCAACTTATTGCAATTTAACTCAATTGAGCACCCAAACGCACCCTTAGGCAAGATCATGGTTTCGATAGTATTTACTGCAAATAGCATCGGTTAAACAGAAGCGGATAGCGTCCTGCCCCCGCCTGGACGGAATCAGTCAATGCAGGGGTTGTGTGGGGTCCACCGTGATGTAAGGATTTTATCCATGCCATTCATCCATCTTTTCAGATCATTTTAGCATATGAACCCAAAATCAAGGAAGATCCAAGGATCAAGTGGACCACAAATTGGGGATTGAACGCCCACCATTAAAAACTTCTTGAGGGCTATAGAAGTTTTCGATCAAGCTGCAATTTGTGTTTTCCCTTCATCCAGGTCTGTGAGATCTTATGAACAGATTTAATGTCAATTAAACATTATCGTGGGCCTTAAGAAGGTTTTAGCTGTTGACATCATTAGTCATTAGTAACCATCATGGATTGCAAATGATTTTAAAGAATCACTTTGATCACGCAATCATAAACATCCCTTCCATGGCATGTAAAAAAGGATGGATAAAGCAAAATAAGGCCAAATTAAAGATGGATAAGATCTGACTATGTGCCGAGTAAACTCAGTGGGGACCACCGTGATGTATGTGCCTTATCCACCCTATCCATCCATTTTATCAGCTCATTTTAGGGCATGAGCCCAAATTTGAAGCATATAAGAAGCTCAAGTGGATCACAACACAGGAACAGTGGGATAAACAGACACCATTGAAACCTTTCTAGGGCGTACAATGATGTTTATTTGTCATCCACGCCTAAGTGGTAGACTGAGCGAAAGATACCTCATTTCAACACTGAGGTCTTGGCATGGATTCCCCTAGTGGGGGTGGCTAACAGTGAAGTGTGATCTGACGGTGGGTGTACTGACAAGCTAACAAAAAAAAACAAAAAAAAAAAAAAAAAAGTCACATGGACATGAATGAAGGGAAACTACAAATATCAGCTCGATCCAAAACTTTTCTGGCCTCTAAAAGGTTTTCAACTATAGGCGTTTAACTCCCACGGATTTTAATTGTGTGATCTACTTGGATATGCTTCAATTTTAGTTCATGCTCTAAAATGTGCTGAAAAAAAAAAAAAAAAAAAGAATAGATAAGACACATGTAACGCCTTGGATTTTTGCCAACTTGCAAATTGGATGTCCTTAGTTATTACTATTGCTTTCTCGATTCGAGTGCATGCCCATGTATGTATTCACTCGGTTGGGTGATTTTAGTGGACCAAAAATTGCCCGACTGAGTGGAAGTTGTGAATTTGGGGAACATATGCTAAGAGGTTCAGTTCCACCGAGTGGGACTCAATTGCACCAAGCAAATGGGGATAGCAAAGTTCGGTTGCACTGAGGAAATATCAAGCGGCCAACGAAACTAGGACAACAAGGTTTGGTTACAACGAGTAACCCTAGACAACAATGTACAAAAAGGTACAAAAACTGACATCTCAAATATACTGACTTAAAAAATTCATAACTTTTTCAGTAAAATTCAAATTGAGGTGATTCAAAATGAAAAACAAAACTTGATGCGTCTTGTTTTATATTAAATAATAATAATAATTAATTAATTAATTAAAGCGAGGTTGATTTTAAGACATTTTGAGAAATATGTAGAAAATCATCTGTTTTAGGCAACTGGTACTTCTAAAATTTTAAGAAATTTTCTAGAACTTGAAATGGAATGAAATTTTGTGGCACAAAATTAAATTTAATGATGAATTACAATAAAAATTTTTAAAAAGAATACAGTAACTGAAAGTGTTAAAAATATTACAAGCAACTGACTTGTTGAAACTGAAAATTTATGCAATTGCAAGTTGTCGATGATCGGATGTATCTTTTTTTCTTTTTTTTTTAAAAAAAAAAAAAATTATAATCTTAAAGTTTTAGTATTTGGTATCTTCTAAGGAATTGCTTCTAATCATGCCAGAAATCATCATGTGTAATTAAATTAGGATTTTCTATTTTTAGTATATTTTATTATTTTAGATAATTTATTGTTTAGTCGAATTAGGACTCTTGATTAAGGTGATTAGATCCGAATCACCATTTCATCTAATTGCAAGAAGGTCACAATGCAAACTTGGTTAATTTAAACCCCAGTTGCCATGCACAAGAAATCTCGCTGTCTAGTTTATTTCAGAAATTGTTGAACTAACTAAACAATCTTTAAACTGCTCATTGGTGCAACACTAAACCTGAAACTATAGAAAAATGTTCATCTTTATGGGCTTGACTCCCATCATGGGAGGAACAACTATGATCGTGCCTCGAATTGTTTGACTTGGGCTCGTGAGGTGAGCACATGAAGTGTATGGATGCCCCTAGAAATTGTAAAAAAAACTTAAGTTAATTGTCCCCATTCGAACTTTGCTGAACTTTTAGCTTTTGGAATGTTTAGATCACAATCAAATTAAGTATGTTAACCTACGTTGTTATCGTACACATATTCGTATAGTCACGACCTCAATCAACAATTGATAACCGTAGAACTGAATTTTAATCATAATCGTTGATCAGTGTGTCTTATATGCGAGGTGATTGAAAGCCTTGTACATATCACCACTTATGACAACTATTGTACAACGTAGATCAACCTGTACACCCTTTAGTGGACCTCAAAAGCTAGAATCAATCTCTTATAGGGTTATGATCTCAAATACATTATTCCCAGGGCCACAAACATACATTCGACACTATATAACTCTTTTATTAGGCATCCCCTCTCCTTCATATGATTTTTCTTTAGGCTTTGGAGGAGAACGAAGAGAGGGATTGGAGAAATGGTGGGGCTCGGTACCAGCTCACATCGTATGATCCCCATGCTAGCCATATCTTATAAGATCTTACCTCTATGCTCAGTTTCACATCTCTCAAAATTGAAATCCATTAATTTTGGGTTAGATTCTTCACCCTTTATTAGGTAACCTGTCCTTCCACCTATTCCTTTCATTTTCTACCTTTTTGAACTATTAGGGTTGGAAACCCATTTTGTTTTCGTCATTTCTCGAAAACCATAACCCTAGGGTTTGTTCATGCTAGGACTTAGGGTCCTGAAGATTGATTGGGAGCGGCTCATGCTATTGTGAAAGCCGTATTTGGGCGTGGCCCCATGTGGATGCCATTGTATGTCAATTTCAGGCCTCGACTCGTCGAATCTAGTTAGGGTTTGCTCAGATTAAGTTAGGTAAAACTCTTAACCCTTGATTAAAGGCTAACTATGTTAGAATTAAAGTTCTTAACGATAAGATTGCCGGTGAATTAGTGTTTGAAGTGTTTTTCCAAATTTCTGATGTTAAAGCCACATCCAAATCAAGAATTTTCAACTTTAAGGTGAAGATCTACCCTTAAGCTTCTACCTAATATTTTAAATGATTAAATATGTCTGTTTGCTATTTGATTAATAACATGCTCGATGAAATGCTCGAGTGATATGAAATTTCTAATATTAAAACTCTTGGATGTCGAAGGTTAAAAAATGTTGATATAGATCAGATTGTGCTAATGTAAGTTGAATTGTATTGATTTATACATGCATACAATTATTATTTGTTAATATAGGTTGCATTCTGTTAAAGTAGGTTGGATTGTATTGGTTCGTACATGTATTCAACTGTTATACCCTGGTGTAGTATTAAATTTGCTTTATGTTTACGATTATGTATTTGATAATCTAAATTGTTGTTTTGGTGCATCAAGTGTTACAAATTGTTTAAGTGGGTGGCCTTCCTTAGGTCGGCCACCCCAGGTTTGTTTAATCGATCGAGGTTGAACTCGGACGACTGACAATTGTCAGAACTACATGGGATACCTTGCACCAATGCCAATTTTTTTGGGATTTCTCCATAGTCGATTAGATTAGTCTGATGCAAGATTGATTGTTTCTATTCTTATTGTTGAATAACACCTTATAGAATCTAAAATACATCTGTTACCATTGAAATGATTCCACTCGTAACCATTAGTACATTACGATCATACTTAGACTCATGAGCTGAGCATGGTGGAATGAAAAATCGTGTTCGAGCTGTTGGTCTATGCTAAGGTGACGAGCTTCCCAGTAGTGACAGTGAGCACTGATGAAGGTGACAAGCCTACCTGTTTTATTTAGAAAGGCTGACAAGTCATTTCCGCATTGATTAGTGTTGGCTGACAAGCCCTTACCTTATTATGATAGCCCTCAGAACCCTAAATTGGATTAAGGGACATGGGTGAGGAGCCACTACGACTGCAATGACTCTCGTAATCTAGTTAGACTCGTAATATAATGGTGGTAGTCTAGCTTCACTAATATGTTGTTTGAATAGGTTCTAATAAATATTTGGATAACTATGCATATCATGGAACTTATTGGTGATGATGGTGACGAGGCACATTACTATAAGATAGGCATGTGTGGAAGTTAAGTTGTAATGGGGGAGTGTTAGCATTACTGCGAAAGGCGTTAGAGTCGCTTCGATGAGGGAGTGTTGAAATTGTGCGAACATGCATTCACATATCTTAACAAATAGATTATGAAATCGTTTATTTTGTTATGCTATTATTACCTGCACTTGGTTATGTTAATAAAATGTGTAACTTTCTTCGTGTTTGCGTGTTAGAGATAATATGCTTAAAAGTAGTATATGTAGAAATATGTAATTGTCGCGAACCGACTTATAAGGAAAATGTCCCGAATATAATCTTAGGGATATTTTTTCACTATGTTGGTGTTTGATGCCTTTCATCAAATGATTAGGAATACGACCAGATGGTGGTGTGCTCGGGGTGCCCCAGTAGACTTATAACTTCATCCTTTTTGTAGTTATATTTACCGTACATGTTGAATTTATTGTGATTTGTATATTTCTCATATAACGGATATTACTTTTGGAATTGTACCTTTTGTATACTAGTCATGTATTTCTAGGTTTTGTTATCTTTACCTTGCTTTAGATCCGCTAAGTTGAAATGTGTTTACTTTGATTAATTATATATGTAATAAATGTGAATCTAAATGAGGATACACATGCGTTTTTATTAAGTTCACACCCGAAAACTCATGATCGGAGTCTTCGTACTCAGGTGTTGAATTTTGTGGCATGACAACACATCAGAGTGGGTCTTATAAAATTTATTCAGTACAATATAGTAACTTAGTATGCAGTATGCAACCAAGCATACAATCCGGTCAGAGCTATTCTTTCATTGTTGCCTGCAAAATGTGTTCTGCACTTAATGGACAGTTTGAATGATATTGTGATTATATTTTATCCCCATGGTAATAACCTTATGAATGGTTTAGATGGCATATAAGTATCATGGCCAGCCCCAAGAATGTTTTAGTGGTGGTCATTTCTGTTCTCACTATTTCTTGTTGTGTGGCCCACTTAAGTTTTGGATCTATTTGATTTTTTTGGATTCTTGTCCTCTTGTAAGCCTAAGGAAACAATTGACGGAGTGGATTTCTCATGCGCATATCTATGGGCCCCATATAGCTTTCGACCACAATAACCATTTATGGGGAGCAAGTCTTGTCCACTAAAATTAGACACGAATCACCTACGCCCATGTACGAAGTTCCTGTGGAGTGAAGGTACGTGGGGCCCATAAAGATTCTTGTGACAAATCCACTCCGTCCATTGATTTCACAAGACCACAACAGGGTAAAAGTCCAAAAATTAGGCAGATCCAAAATTTAGGTGGGTCACACCACACAAAACAGTTAGAACGTAGGCAAGTCGCTTCCCATTTTAATTAAAAATATCCAAAGTCCAACTTGGACCGTAAGTTACCATCCACTCATTGTGTATCTTCCAACTTGCTTGGTGTATTAAACATCTAACTCATTCAATACGTTGGCCTTTTAAGGATCACTGTGCAGAAATTAGATGGATCCAATCATTAGGTGGATCACATTGTATTTTTATTTATTTATTAGTAGTTATAAATTGTTTTCTAATGGTAGGCCCACTTAATGACTAGTTGGCCTGATTTTGATGCAAGGTAATCAACATGGTGGGGCCAACCTATTGAACTGGTTATATGCTGCATATGTGTAATATGTTGGAAGATACCATTGGGGTGAACAATAACTTGTGGTCCAACTGATTGGACTTGAGAACTCATGTTGTGATACATGTCATAGATCCAGGTGGACCACATACATGTTGAAGGTTTGGACCAATAATCAGGTAAGGCACATCGTGACAAAAGCCATGGATCGAAAATAAAACTAGACCGTTGATTATGCATGGCAAACTATTATTAAAAATGGCCCTTAGAAAAAGTGCATCAATTCAAATTTAATGTACATATGTAGTTCACTTGACTAATGTGGTAGCCTGATTTTTGAAATATGACATGTTAATAGTGTGTATTGCTTGATGAGTGTTCGGTATCTTTGACACATGCTGTCCACATGGATCTTTGACTCCTATTTTACGGCCACACAAAAAGGTTCTCTTATTGAATTAGGATCCATATAATAAATCTTATATTTCTAAATGTTAAATCTTATATTTTCATATGCGTAACTAATTCCATAAACATAGGTACAACATGCATGCATGTGGATAAATGTAGAATTTAACATCTACATGCAACAGGCATTGAGGCAGCGCGTCTTTCACCAAAGTGATAGATACCCCTCTTGGTGTGTACATGTAAAGGTTAATTTTTTTAAAGGCTTATATGTGCTCTCTTTGTAAGTGTGTTTTCTATATAAGGAGAATAAGTAGAGAAAGTGTATTCTTTTAGGGTATTCCTTGGTGAAAGAGTTCTTATATATAAAGCAAGAGTGGGAGAGAGGCAACCCTTGTATTTTTGTTCTCTTCTTTTAGTGAAAAAGAAAGCTTTGTATTACTAACTTGTGAATATAGCTATATTATCAAATTATAAATACTTGTGCGTCTTGTCTTTTATTTTTCCTTTTACTTTGTTTTGACTCTTTTCTTTCGTGGTTTTGCTTTTTACTAGTATTGATCGTATGTGGGTGTTTATATATATATATATATATATATATATATATATATATATATATATATATATATATATATATATATAACAATTAGTATCAAAGAAAAAAGTTGATATGCCTTTTAGTACAAAATCAATTTTGGCATTTATGTTACAATCGTGTTCCAATTGAATAGTTTGAGTTATATTAGATTTGAGGTGCCAAAGTTCGATAGATCCATTTACACATTGTGAAAGCTAAAGATGAATACAATGTTGGTAAAAGAAGGCTATGAAATTATGATAGAGAAAAAAGAAAAGAAGACTGTAGAGATGAAAAATGAGGAGTTTGAGAGGAAAAATCAATTAGTTATGGTGGACCTTCTTCTTGCACTAGATAATTTCATGTTACTCAACGTGTTTGATCAAACTATTGTTAAAGATTTGTGGGACAAATTGTGAAACGTAAATGAAGGGAAATCGATGTCAAATAAGTTTTTTATCCAACTACAACTATAGAAATTGAAGATGAAGGAATGATTCTCTTTGCAAAAATATTTGAATGAGTTTAATGCTTTGATTTGTAGATTGGTGATGATTTAGTAATGAAAAAAGATTACACTTCTGCTTTGTTTGATGCCAGATTTGTAGGATGGTTTAATTATGAATCTCAGTAACAGTCTAAATCTCAATATGAAGTCAGTTATGTCTGTAGACATTACACTATCAAAATACGACCATTTGGCTTTATAACTTTGGTGGGCCCCTTGATTAGACCAAGCACATGGCTCAAAATACGTAAGACTATATCTAACAAACTAGATTGGGGTAGACCTAATAGAAAGGGCTCTGTCGGGGCCAATTTTGACAGAATACCCTGTTAGGACCAATTTTGTGTGTGTGTATATATATATATTATATTATATATATATATATATATATATAATATATATATTATATATATATTATATATATATAAACGTGAAAATGGCTATGGCCCTGCCATTTCTGTGTGGAAATGGCCCCAACCTAGCCATTTTCATGCAGAAACAACCCCGGCTCCGCATTTAGAGGTTTTGGCTTCTATAAGCTAGACCAATCCAATGTTTACACGTCATCATTGGACCAACCCTGATGCTTATACGATGGCATGGTTCACATGAGCCTCATGTGAATGATGAGCTATGGATGTCCATGTATAAAAGGCCCTAAGCCCTTTAGTACTAGTAGGATTCTCCAATGTCTAAACCAAGTGGATCATGAGTGCACAAGGGCCAAATATTAGTAGTCCGCGCCTCCCACTATGTCGAGGTTGGTTGGAAATGGGGTCTAACCTTATCCGTCCAAATACAAAGGGCTATATCTAGGATGAGTCTGACCAACTCACGAAATGTGTTCGCTATCGACAGGCTAAGTAGGTTGTGGTAAACCACTGACAAGGCAGATAATGAGGTCTCTTTCACTCACTTGGTTATGCGCGTAATGGGAGATAGCTAATGTCAGAAGTGTACAAGACCTTGGTGATGTTCTACATAAGAACTGTACCTTGATATGAATTTGACATGAGGATATGCATGCATGTGTTGCATAGATAAATATGACATTTGGCCTAATGAGCCCTCATAGTACATAACCTTAGTATGACTGATGACATTATTGGATTTGATAGTATAACTCTCCATCATTTCTGCATAATCTAATATCTGTATATTTTTTACATGCTTTACACATACACATGAATCTCTAAGCTTCTTATTAAGCTTACGCATGTTGTTCACATGCAGGATATGCTAAGCAACAATAGAAGTGCGACTAGAGCACGTGCCTGATCTTTTTGAGTTTTAATTATGCATTGTATTTTCCTTTCCAACATTGTACTCGAATATTTTTTTATAGTAGATGTATGTGATGATGTTGATGTTTTAGTTTATGGTACATTATGACTATGCTCCTTTATAATACATATATATATATATATATATATATTATATATATGAGAGAGAGAGAGGAGAGAGAGAGAGAGAGAGAGAGAGAGTAATGCTCACCTATGCACCAGTTCACATGTCGTTACATGCAAACCTTGATGCTAGCTGAAGGATCTGACGTACGGTTTAGATGACTGCGAGTTTGATAGTGAGTTTTTGGTCCTGCGCACCTTGCGGAGAGAGAGATGGTCTCCCACTTGCACGCCTCCTACGTTTCCTACGGAAGCCTTTCGCATGAAGTTAATGCGCTGGGATGCTAGGTGGGGCCCACCATGATGTTTGTAAGAAATTCACCCCATCCATCCTTTTTGTGAGATTATTTTAGTATATTAAACCAAAACTGGAGTGGACCCAAAACTCTAGTGTGCTACACAAGAGGAAACAATAAGGATTCGGTGACTACCATTGAAATATTCATTCGGCCATAAAAGTTACTTATCATGCTAAGTTTTTTGTGATTTTACTTCATCCCATTAGAATGACCTTATAAACGGTTTGGATGGCATATAAACATTAAGGTGGAGCTCAGGAAGGTTTCAATGGTAGGAAAGTCTTTTACTAGTTTTTCATCTTATATGGCCTACTCGAGTTTTGAATCTGCCCCATTTTTTGTCGTATGTCCTAAGATTATCTCGCAAAACAGATGAACGGGGTAGATTTCTTACAAACATCATGGTGGTCCCCATATAACATCCCGCCTGGATAGGCTTCTGAAGGAAACCATTGTCGAGCTATAGCTGTCTCTAGTGCTCGTGAAGGTCCTATCCATGATGGCGGAGCGGTAAGCCTCTCATGCTGATATAGAATGCGGGTGTTGGTACGGTGGCTATTGGAATCTGTGGCTTGGATGAGAATGTATGTGAGTCTGTCTATCCATCTGATTCAGTAATCATTCTCCCAATTCCCAATTTCTCCATAATGGGACGGTAGCACACAACATGGAATAAGATCAAATCACAAATATGAGTATAGCAACACAGGAAGATCTCATAGTGGGGAAGTTGCCATGCATGGAAAGATATCGGTTAATTGAAAACACAAAGTTGGACTGAACACTTAATTAAATTCTTAGGGGCCACAAAGTTTTGAATTAAGCTCTATTTTCATTTTCTCTTCTCTAGGTGTGCGTGACTTGATTAATAAATTGGATGAAAAATAAACATTAAGTGAGCCTTAGGAAGTTTTTAATGGTGGGCATTCAATCGCCACTATTTTCTTGTGGTGTGGTCCACTTGGGATTTGGATCTCCCTCATTTTCAGGCTAGTAATCGATAATGATATGAAAAACTAGACGGACGGCTTCGATAAAACACATATATATCATGCGGGGCCAATAGAGCACTCTAAGTAGCCACCTCGCTACATACACTGTCAATACGCAATCCGCTCCAGGATTCTTTTAACGTAGATTGCGTCTTACCTCCACCCGTCTCCAATGTGGAACGGGCAACATCTTTGAGTGGCCACCGTGATGTATGGGTTTTATCGACATCATCCATCCATTTTTTTGTATCATTTTAGGGGATAAGCCCAAAAATGAGGCAGATCTAAGGCTCAAGTAGACCACACCATAGGAAGTAATGGTGATAATGATTCCCATCGTTGAAACATTTCTAGGGCCCATCATGATGTTTATCTGCTATCCAACTTATTTATAAAGTTATATAGACTCGGATGAATAGAAAACACAAATATTATCTCCATCCAAAACTTCTTTGGCCCCCAAGAAGTTTTCAATGGTAAGAGTTTAATCCTCATTGTGTAGTCCACTTGAGCCTTGGATCTGCCTAATTTTTGGGTTTTTACCCTAAAATGATATGAAAAAAATGGATGGATGGTGTGGATAAGACGAATACATCACGGTGGCTACTCGAAGTTGTTGTCCTTTCCCAGCTGGAGAGGGTAGGATGCAATCCGTATCCAATCCATTTCCATTTACGGACGTGGTTTGGCTAGAAACACTGCCACTAGCCAAGTGGCTAGTGGTCGGTGCTATGTGGGACCCACCATGATCTGTGTTTTATCCACACTGTCCATCCATTTTTACACATTATTTTCATAATTTATCTTATAAATGAGGCAGATCAAAATCTCATATGGACCACACTATGGGAAAATAGTAGTGATTGAATGTATACTATTAAAAACCTCCTATGACCCACTGTAATGTTTATTTGACATCCAATCGTAGATCATGTCATATAGACTTGGATGAAGGCAAAAAACAAATATCAGCTTGATCCAAAACTTTTGCAGCCCCAAGAAGTTTTTAATGGTGAGAATTCAATCAACACTGTGTGACACACTTGAGATTTTGATTTACCCCAGTTTTGGGTTCATACCATAAAATTATCTTCAAAAATGGATGGACGACATGGATGAGACACATACACCATGTTGGGGTCCACAGAGCACCGACCACTATCCATTGGCTAGTGGCAGGGGAATAGCCAATCCTTTTACATTTATAATAGGTTTCCTACAAAAGCCTATCACAAGAAGTAGGCATGTTGGGATGCTATTGGGGGTACACCATGATATTTGTAAGAAATCCACCCAGTTCATCTGTTTTGCGAGATCATCTTAGGACATACAACAAAAAATGAGGCAGATTCAAAACTCGAGCGGGCCATACAAGATGAAAAGCTAGGGAAAGACTTTTCTACCATTGAAATCTTCCTGAGCTCCACCTTAATGTTTATATATCATCCAAACCATTTACAAGGTCATTCCTAATGGGATGAAGTAAAATCATAAAATACTTAGCATGATAAGTATTTTTTATGAATATGAATGTTTCAACGGTAGTCACTGAATCCCCATTGTTTCCTCTCGTGCAGCACACTAGAGTTTTGGATCCACTCAATTTTTGGTCTAATGAACTAAAATGATCTCACAAAAAGGATGGATGGAGTGAATTTCTCACAAACATCATGGTGGGCCCCACCTAACATCCCGGTGTAGTAACTTTCTACAAAAAGTTTCCTTGCGAGTGGGAGACTGTTTCTCTCTCTTTGCAAGGTGCGCGTGACCGAAAGTCACTCTTAAATTCGCATGTCATCTAGACCATACATCAGATCCTTCGGTTGATATCAAAGTTGGTACGTAATGACGTGCGAACTGGTGCACAGGTGAGCATTCATATATCATAATATATATATTATATATATATATATATATAATATATATATATATATATAATATATATATATATATATATATATAGATATATCCTTAAAAACCTCTTTGTGGGATTTCGTTTTCAAGACTTGGTGTACAGGTGCTGAGTACCAAAGATGGGGTACTATGGAGGCTGTCAAACCCAAACTCAGATTTACAATGAATGGGTGCCAGAAACTGAATTTGGAGCGTGACACTTGTGCTAATAAAATGATCAATAATCTATATAATTTAATTTATGCAACAAGACTAAATACTTTATTGTTGTTGATATCGAGTTTCTGTTTGTAGCTTTTAACTACTAACCTTGCTTTATGTTGATCAGAGTACTGATATGCTTTGTAATTAGTCTTATAGAATCACTTCAAGGCAATTGCTTTGTATCACTTTAAAAGTTGAGTTAACTCTCACTTGCTGTTAACTTTCACCCATTTTTTCTCTTTAATTGCTTCTTCAAACCATAGAGGATCACAATATGAGAGTAACAAATAGTTATTCAAATTAACATTATCACAAGTGAATTTATTGATTCATCATGTTTTATGAACATCTACTTCTTTTTACACATGTTATCACTACATGTTCTATTTAAGTATTAAATGTTATTAATTTTCACTTTTCTTTATAATATTGTATACTAACAATAAAGGAGTATCAAAATGTTCATATCTTTTAATAAAATTAGCTTTTTTAGTCTTTTCATCTCTACGCTTAGATTGGTAATAATTATATTTGTCACAATTATAACATTGAATATTGAATTTATCATACATTAGTGTTACCTTTAACACTACCTCTTCCTTTATCACTTGATGAATGTGAGCTTTAATTTCCTTTATTACATTGAATATTATTAGAGGTTCTTCTACTATGTTCATGACTAGAACCACAACATAATCACGATCATATTAAGCTCTCCCCTTTTACAATTGAAATTTTCAAACATTGATTATTGAGTTTTGAATGCATGTTCAAGTGATGAAGAGACTCTTTATCTCATTCACTATTCATGGGGTTCCAAAGAATTCATGAGTTCTTCAATGGACATGGAATAAACTTTTTTCATTTCTTTGAAAGTACAAATAAACTTAAATTTTTGTATGAGCATTCGTAAAATTTTCTCTATGGCTTCTACATCATTAAAATTTCTCATTTACAAGTAACTGATTTGTAATAAAAATTACTTTCTATAAATAATTAGTAATCTTTCAGATAATATTTCAAAATCACTTTTATTTTTAGATTCATACATTTCTCACTGGATCTCTATATTTATAACTTTTCTTCAAAATGTCTCACACTTTTTCTATCATTGTATCTCTTAAGATTCTGTGAATGCTGCCCCGCACAGTATCGGTGTTTGCATGTATGCCGATCTTTGGTGGAATATTTGGTTAGATCAGGCTTGCTTTTGTTTCCTTGGATATGTAATATATCAGGGGTACAATTTAGATGCGTGGGAAATGATTTAAATTTTGGAGTTGTCATTAGCTAATAAAGCTACTGAATTTACGATTGGCTGCAAATCGTAGAATTACTTACGAGTTAGGGGAATTGTGGAATCCCCAACTTATGTAACTCCCATGGTTGATCTACGATTGTTGGTTCTAGGTAAGGGTCATGGTGACTAAGAATAAGGGGTTCAAATCCTCTTATACCCACACAATGTGTAGTATTTACTATACGAGGTTTTCGACTTTTAGGAAAACTTAATGTGTAACGCCCTGAAAATCGGCACCCGAGTAGAGAGACCTTGATCCCGAGTTCCCAGGTGTTAACCCAATGAGAATGCATATGTGACCTCATTCAGATTTACATTCATTCTGTACACGGATAATCAGAGTAACGTAATTCACTTAGCGGATCCAAAGCGCGGTAGAGATAACGAAAGATTCAGAATAGTCAAGCTAACAATCAAAAATACAATTTTAATGGTGGTGATCACCCAAATTGGAGATTATATAAGCCACAATATATATACCCAAGATGGTTAAAGTGTAAAGCTTTCAGTTTATTCCAAATCTTCCAGAACATAACGGTGGTGGCGCAAGCCGATCTAAGCCTACCCGCAAGAGGCCTTGATAGAGCCTGCATCAATAATATGCCTGGTTGGTGTTTTAAAACACCGTCTCGGGTGGGAGTGAGTAGATAACTTAGTGGTTCCATTAGTTCTAAGTTACACATGTTATCAACACAATCAATATAGTTAATGATAAACAAGAAATCAAACATTCCTGAATACTCTTGTTAAATGTGTATATGAAGTTATGACATGATGCATGCCCTTTCCAAACAACACTCCCTCACACGTGACTCCGACCACCTGGTTCGCAAATGACAACACTTCCTCAACATGCGACTTCAACGCCTGTTTCGCCACATTCTAAACTCATGTGATGCGATGAATGATCATATTAGCCGAGTAATTATTAAGTTCAATTCATTCAGCATATTGGCGAAGCTAGGAAACTGACGTTATATCACGAGTCCTTATCCGTATCACATGGTTTGTTACGGCACGTAGCAACTCCTTACCAGTGTTCCTTGATCCAAATTTAGGTGTCACCCGTTTATCTCACAAATCAACAATTTTAAAGGTACAGTATGATACCTAAATGTATGAGGATCAACCCGGTACGGGTCGTCACCCAAACCGAGTATGATCACTCAGTTCTGAGGTGCGGGCTTGTCACATGAAACCAAAAACACATAAGGAAAGGGCTCGTCACTCAATTCCATTCACGCCCAAGTCATTCGAATGATACTCTGGCACGAAACCATCGACCAGGTAATTTGATGGGGGTCGTTCGAACAATGGTGTATCACCTCCAATAGTGCTCACTGGTCACTACGGGGAGGCTCGTTACCCCTGCGTATGCCGACAGCTCGGACACGGTGCCCCATACCACCATGCCCAGCTCATGAGTCTTAGGGAATCGTATTGTACTAACGGTTATGAGTGGACCATCCTTTGGGAACGTGGTATTCTAGATTCAATTTGGTCTTATCATACATTGTGAATATACATGATTTGTCGACTAATGGACTAATTTAATTGACCTTGGAGAACCTCGGTGTAATCGGCATTGGGTGCAAGCGTCCCGTGTAGTCCAGCTACTGTCAGTTGTCTGTGTTCACCCGGGTCGATCGAACAAGCCTAAGGTGGCCGCCTTAACTCGGGCCACCTATTGATTTGGGCGATTTACCGACTGACACAACATTGTAGAAATCATAAGCATCGCTATAAACTAAACACCGCATCATGCAATTATAACGTACATACTACTACGCAATGACCTAGGCATTTCATCGAATATGTAAGCATCAATAGAGCAATACATTCACTTAGGCATTTTATCAAACATGTTAGCACCAATGAAATAATGGATTCAATCACTTAGACATTTCATCAAATATTTCAGCAACAATAAAGTAATACATTCATTGGAGCATTTAATCAAACACGTGAGCATCAACAAATCAACGCATTCAATCAATCATATAAGCATGCATAGACAAGCAATGACACATATTACAATCAAACACGAAATATGAACATGCTAGCTATTTACAAATCATTCGCCACAACAAATCATTAACTAAGACCCTCAAGGGTTGATAAATGGAAACCTAGGCATAATGGTCAACACTTTTAAGAAGAAATCTTTGATTTTGAGCTCCTAGGGTTAGGGATTTGGAAAAAAAATCATCAATTCCTAAATCAAAATCAAGAAAACACAATTAATGACTAGAAATCTAAACTAGGTTGCTTAATTGAAGGGTAAGATATTTTTTTTTACCTCTGATTCTTGGCATGGGTGGATTTGGTGGAGGTTTGGTATTAGCCAAAGGTTTGGTTGAAGAAGTACTAACCCTACAAGCACCAAGATTTCCATCACTCAAACACACACACAATCTCCATTCTCTTTGTCTTTCTTATCTTCATCTCTCTCTTTCTCTTTCTCTTCTCCCTCACCCAAGCCAGGGTATGAAATTCGTATGGGAGAAGGGGGTGCCCAAATGAGGCTCTTATATAGTGCCAGAAGTGGTGCAAATGGCCCTATTGGCCATTTATCCATTATATTAACCCTAAGGGATATTGTTTCCCACTTATAGGGTCTTTCCGGGAGCCCACTGGCTCATCCACGTCAAGAGAAATGTGCCCCACTATAGGATTTATAGTTTTCAGAATCGGGCGGCAATCAGACTCTTCGATCAACCGTGGGGGCCACACTTACGATGGATGGTCGTCGATGATCGATCGGGGCCGCGACTATACGGATATAAGTAGGGAAATATCCTTAACTCATATGTCGAGTTTAGTTGCGATCTAATGGTCGGAAAGCCACAACTTCGCAAAAGAGCGGAAAGTCTATTTTACTGAAGTTTCAGGCTTCAGCCTAAGGTATTTGCGCATTTCGAGTACCCGGCCTCTGGCCCAAGTTGCTTAGTTTTAAGTACTATCTTGATTCTTCACCCGGGATGGACATCAAGCCCAGCGAGACAAATATTATTCTATAGTTTCAAAACGAGCTTGTTCAGAAAATCTCGAAATTTCTGGAATGAATTAGGTATCAAGATTTCTTGTGCGTAATTATTATGGTTTAGATTAACTACGTTCATAGTGTGGCTTATTTATAATTAACAACCCTAAACCGTTGGTTTTTAGGCTAAAAGGGTAACTGGATTGATTTTGTTTGTTAATTAAGATCTGACCCCTACTTATCTCGGCTTTGGGTAAATCTTTATTTAGTTACGGTTGTCTTAATTAGTCAGTGATAAGTCAGCTAAATTTGGGCCTCATGTAAACAAATCATATGGCTAAACTCAGTATTTAAATGATTAGCAGGATTTGTTGGCTTCCTACGGTTGATTAATCGAATTTGTACAGTTCTTTACTGGTAACACCCGTGTATAAACTAACATTAAGTGTTAATGGTCAGTAAGTGATAATATAAGTTAATTATATAAAAAAAAATTCAAGAGTTTTTTTGGGAACTCCAAAACAGTGAATATCCAGGACGTTACATAGTGATACTTTGGCATTGCATATTTATCCATGTTTCACAAAACCTATGAGGGATCGAGCAGGTAAAAAATGAAAAGTCATTATCTAACTTTGTAAAGTCAAATGACTTCGGGTAGGCAAAACGAATAAAATAAAATAAAAATATAGTAAGCAGAATGAGATACAAACTTACCATTATTTCGCAAAGTTTAAGACTTTGGGTAGACAAATACAATGAAGTAAAATGGGGTGTAAAAGAAAGAAAAATAAAAGTGTGAGTTGATAATGCATATATATTAGGAATGTGTAGAGTAGAATACGATATGAGCTTGATTGAAATGTGAGAAGGAAAATGAGAGATCAGGCATCCTTTTTGTTCAAAATGGATGGTCAGAAATCCCCAATTCCAAATCTACTCTTGACTTTGCTTGCTTCTTTGTTCAAAAATAAGAGATCAGGTTGGATTTTTAAGTTAAGCAAGGTCTCAGCATTGATTAGGATTCTCTAAAGTATTTAGAGGAGAGGACATGTCCTAATCGTCTATCTCTCAATCTCCCTGTCTCCTTATTGCTTCTCTAAGACTATCTCCCTCATGAATGGTAGTTGTTGTGCCAAATTTATAGATGGAATGACACCTGTCCCTTCTTTGAGATTTTGGTGTCTGGGAAATTGTAAAAGGAACTACATTAAGTAAAAAGTATTATAGGTGTCCATTGTGTGTGGCGGACCGACGGTCTAGTACTTTTCCTCTTTATATGCTTTTGCCATGCACATGTGATTATGAGGTTTTGGATGGCTAATTTCCTCCCTTGATCTAGGCTTGTTAGGTTCAGGATTGCCCACTCAGAATCGTTGGATGCCTTCAAGGGACGTTTGGGTCTTGTTCATTCTTTTTTGTTTATTTTTAACATTTCGCTGAGTGTCTGGGTTTGGTTTTATTAAAAATATATATGGTCAGAGTTTTTAAAGGGGATAGGTTATAAATAACCTAGTTTTACATTTCTTGGGCCCATGATCTATAGATCGGGCCCTTTAGTTGTTTCCATGATACTCTGAGGGTCCTATTCCCTTGATTGGTCATATTTTTTATGGTTCTTGCACTGCCCCAGGGCGAGCTTAGTCAAAATATGAAGAATAAATTTCCCTCATTTTGGGTGGTGTGTCCACAAATTCTATCAAATATCATCCTATCTACTACTTGAAAGATGAAGTACAATGTCTTTTGTACTTTTTTCAGACATCTCAAAGAGCTTTTTTTTTTTTTTTTTTTGGGTATGTGGAAGAGCTTTAAACATGTCTATGTCGACTACATTAGTGTAGCCATTCTCAATGAAAGTCCATAATTCTCATGATCTGAAGAGAACCTTCATCTACATACTCCCATGGTCGTATTTTGTCCCAGAAAATCATGGGAGTTGTAATTAAATCATTACATTCATGACCATTATTCATGTTGATGTAACACTTCTCCAATCTATCGGACCAAAAGAAAGAAAGGAAAAAAGCTTCCTCACCTAGGCTCTTGCAACACTTGATGGCCACTTGATGGTGCAACATTTAATCCATACTGGATCAAATCTATAAAAGATATGGAGGAGAACCATGTATTAAATAAAGAAATAAAGAAATAAATTTCTCTTAAAACTAGATCTTCATATGTTCACAAAAGCCCCATATACCTATATACATTTTTTATTAGGTAACAACTTAAACTCTCAATAATACATGTTGATGTCAAAACTTGGATCACCCTCCACCGAGTCCTGCATGCTCAGAACGAACTCTGGTCCTGCACAAAACAGTAAACAAAGGAGACCTTGGCTCAAGTAGGGGACCCTCCGATGTCAAAGTCAGGCTAGGGAAACTGGGTCTAAGTAGTATAGAGCAGAAGGGACCAGCTTGAGTTTGCAGAGTCCGGACTGATGTAGATTGTCCGGAGTGATCACGTAGTGCCAGACACACTGCTTTTTCGTGTGCAGTCTTGCTCTGACAATTTGATTCTTGAGAAAAGAGGAGTTTTGGGGAGCGCCCTTTGGGTAACTGCAAAAAGGAGTAAGATCGATCAGAATGGGTCAGGCTGAAAAGAGATTGCAGAAGAAATAAGCATCACTTGGGATCCGACCTGGAGTGGCAAATCGGGTGGGAACTCGGATTCACACTCCTAAGCTCGGTCGCGGTGCTTCCCATTCACCCGAGGCCCAGAACCATTTGTTCTTCCAATCCTTATTGGAAGAAGGAAGGCGAAGGATGAGGCTTAAACCCTAATGGGCTCAAGCATCAAAATAGTACCAGCACGGTTCGTTAGGATCGTGTTTGGCTTGATACAGCGTCAGGAACTCGTCGGGCGTCAGCTCCTGGTTTCTGGCTTGGTGTCATATCATGTACGAGGACATCAAAATTCTCCAAGCGTTGGGGACGAGTTGACATGGGGCTAACTTCAGGCCTGCAGTCAAGGAACGAATAAAGGGATGCAACTGAAGCTGAAGCCCGCACCGCAGAGCGTAAATGAAGATGGTGACATCACCCTCGGCAGGGTCCCCAGGGGCATCGTGGGGAGCAGGGGCAAGTATCTGGACAAAGTCGGGGATTTGGAATTCCTCTCGGACCCAGTCCATTTGGGACTCAATGAGCACTGAGCCCCCAACGACGAGCTTCGAAGCTTGACCACCTGAACGTCCAGCGGTAGCCCTCCCCATCGGATCTCTAGGTATTCTTTTTGTGCCCTTTGGACGAGCATGGGACTTTGATTCTCTGCTCCTCGTGGGCGGAGGGTAGAGAGGTACCGCTTCTAAGGGGCCTCTTGCCTGGAATCTGAGCTCTCTTGCCCGGAGTCACCCTCATATGTGTATCCTTCTCAGATTTCGTCTGATCCGCTCGACATTGCAGATGATTGTAAATGAAAAGAACAAAATCTAAAGCAGGCCGGAAAGAGGAGGAACTCATCGGAAATCGCCTACTCAGGTGAACTTCTGTAGCAAGCGCCTTCGCAGAAAATGTAAAGTATGCCCCAGGGAAGGGTATGAGAGTTATATACTCTGAAGATACTCTCAGCAATCATGATGAATAGCTGTCTCCAAAGCTAAAGCAGCTTGGTCCCGAGCCTGAGGGTATACGTGGTGACTCGTGACACGCCCAGCCTGACATCCTTTGAACCGTGCACTGTTAACATTCAATGCGCCGACGCCGTTTTGCCTTTCGAAGTCCACGCAGCGTCGCCCGATTCACTCAGCCTCAACGCCTCAACGCCTCTGGCTACGTGTATGACGTCTAATGGCTTGAGCGTAAGAAATGACTGTCGCCGTACAGTGCACGGGTTTCAATTAACATCATTACGACGCTTCGCTTCGATCAAGCTTATCATCACAAGAAGGGATAGTTCGTCTCCCCAAACCTCGGTTCGTTTCCCCGAATCGATTACTCTCCAAGTCCGAGCTCGGACTCAGAGAGTAGGGGGCTTCTGTTATGGGTGAATCTAAATCGAGTCGTGTCGAGGTTAAAGTAAAAGTATCAAGGGCAAAGCCTCAGATTGATCACGTCCGACCCGAGGCGATTCCAAAGGCTCTTATAGAGCTACGACACCGACCTGAGATAAGTGGTCGAGCGTCAGACGAGTAGGACCTCGGAACAATGGTGGTACATCCGAGCCGACCTGCTTTAAGTTCACATGTTAACTTGGAATGTAGAAGAGGTCATCGCGCACCCACCCAGTGTACCTCTGATCTGTTCCTCCCTACTTTACGTGACAATGATCGGCTCACTCGTGGACTCGGATCGCCGAGCAGGATCTGAGCCATGAGGTCGGCTCGGATGAGAGCTTGATCAACGATGACGTTTATGGAATAAACCCAGTAACGCACGATCGATGTAATGCCTAGCGATCTCCAAATAACGGCCAACGATCGCGCTCGCATAGCTCTCGTGTAGTGGCGATAACCATGCTGAGATTATCGGGCACATCCAGCAGGACTCTAAGATATAAATAGGAATCATTTCTACTAGAATAGGTACGCAATATCTCGCACCCGTACTCTACTCTATGCTACTTGGACCCGGTTTCCCTTGCCTGACTTTGGCATCGGAGGGTCCCTGCTTGAGCCAGTGTCTCCTTTGTTTACTGTTTTGTGCAAGACCAGGGTTCGTTCCGAGCACGTGGGACTCGG
Source organism: Magnolia officinalis (assembly GCA_021015155.1). Classification (NCBI taxonomy): domain Eukaryota; kingdom Viridiplantae; phylum Streptophyta; class Magnoliopsida; order Magnoliales; family Magnoliaceae; genus Magnolia; species Magnolia officinalis. Next base: position 60,745,088 of record JAJHSJ010000008.1, read on the forward strand.
TGGAGGGTGATCTAGGTTTTGACATCAACAATACCCATTACTAAAACGTGCCCATCACTAATAATCCAATTGGCAAGACTTGCCTAACACGGACACACACCCCTTTATGTGTGTGGTGTGTTGCATCGGACTTGGAAAGTCCTATTCATGAGACTTTCCTAATAGAAGAATTATAATCCCTAATACGTAGTAGCTACAAGTAAGTGCATCTACCAATCAGGCCATAAGATCATTTTATCAACATGATTATTTATATATTTATTTTAAAACCAAGGCTTGCTCTTAGTATTATAATTATCAATTCATGTAGTTTGAATCCAACAACTATGATTTGGATCCAACGGCCATATGATCACTAATACATAATTATGATTAACTAAAATAAGAAAAACTCTTTTTGGGCATCAACAAAAGGGCCCTAAGATCATTTGATCAGCATCTTTTTTTTCCCCTTAGTGTTTAATTAGATTAGAAATTCCAGTAATTTGAATATGATAAGTATGATTAGGATCCAATGCCAACATGATCTGTAATGCATATCACAATTAATTAAAATCAGATAAACTCATTTTCAGGCGTCTACCAATGGGGCCTTAAGATCATTTGACCGACATGATTTATTATTATTATTATGTTTTCAAATACGACTTTCCCTAAATGTTACAATAGCGACATGGGTAATTTGAACCTGATAGCTATGATTAGGATGTAATGCCAAAACGATCTCTAATACTTAATTATGATTAACTATAATCAGTCTACCAAACGGGCCCTAAGAAATTTATTTGATAAGTATGATTTTTTTTTAGCCATGGCTTTCCCTAACTAGCATCATGATTAGCGATGTGGGTAATCCTAATCCAGTAATTAAGATTATAATACGATGCCAAATGCCAAATTTCAATAAGCATGTATTAGCATTGGGTAAATGAAGAAGAGAAGGTAGGTTATCAATTTTGGGTTGTAGATGGTTGTGTGGTCAATTCAACAAAAGGGCTGGAAGTGACCCATGAGGACTTAGAAAAACTAAACAACATGGGTGGTGTAAAAGCATTCAAATAAATAAGAGACCACGGGATCATTAAAGTAGTCCTGCCCACTTGCATACCCACTTGCATGAGATTTGAATGATCCTCGGCCGGAGGACATGCACTTGGGTTTCCACTTTGCACAGGTGGACCCATTGGATGCTGATCTAGACCGTCGGTCGACATGACCCACCTTAGATGGACCACTCCATGAAAAATCTCCTAGAGTGGAAGATCCTAGCCGCCATCCGGAGCACCTCTTTTTAGTTGAATGTTGACCATTGCTTTATTTTTCATTTTAGTAGCCTAATCATAGGCCATTAATTGAAATTATCATTAGATTTTTAAGGCATTTTCCATTTGTTATGGACCCCAACTAAACAACAGTTTAGATCACTAGACCATGAGCCCCACATGCCCAAAATGAGAACCCAGCACACATGTGTACTCGGGCCGAGGACCCTATAATTCCTCCCTACTTGCTGACCATCTCACTCAAACAAAAACAAAACCCCCCCAACTTGCATTTTTCTTTTACTACAAGTTGTGGTTATCAAAGCCAAGTTGCAAATGCAACCAGCCTTTCGATTCCAATTGCAGAAATAGTTTTTTATTTAATGGCGATAGACAACCTTCCATGCATGTACCTTGGGAGACAATGTCAAGCTTTCTCCAGAGGATGGAATATTTATTTTATTATTGAAAAAAAATGAAATAAAAATAATCCACACCGAGCCTCGTGCTCCGACGGGTAAGATTTACCCTAAGGATGTGACATCAAGATCATGGGTTCGATCGCAGGCGGCCCGGTCCAACCGGCATTCGAGTGCACACAACATATGTGATCTACATAGATTAAAACCAAAATAAATAAATAAATAAAAAGCGCCTGCATGCATGGCCGACTCAAAGCACCGCAAGCCGTGTTTGGTTGCCACTTAAAAATGAATTCATCTCATTTTAGTTAATTGTAATTATGTATTAGAAATTTTGATAAGGATTAAAAATAATTAATTTTGATAATTATAATTTACGTAGACTAGGATCTCTAATACATAAATATTATTAAATAAAGTAAGATGAAATCATTTTTAAGTGGTTAATCAATGAGTGTGGGATGGCGGAACATTAGTCATGTGTATGTCTATATGTATGTGTCTATCCATGAGGGCGAGTGCTTATTGCCTAGGTATGTGTCAGATTTTTAATTAACTAAGTTATACATTATGATATTTTTAAATGGCTTAGGTTGTCTTTGGTTGCATCAAATATCATGACATTTCGTGATTGATCAATTTAATTTGGAGAAAATTTTCATGATATTTCATGAAATTTGAGGCAACCAAACATGCCCGGAAGGTACATTTTAATGCACCAAATATCGTAAATGTGGTGATATTTCATGATTAATCATTCTAATCGGGTACAAAATTTCATGAAATTTGGTGCAACCAAACACACTCTCATCTGATTTTCTTTATATAAAATAAAATTGGATTAGTTATATCAACTACACTTAGAAATTTTAGAGAAAGGCGACTAAGGAATTGAGATAAGTGATAATTTACAAGGGTATTTTGGTCAAATTCCAAAATTACAAATTCAAGAAACACGTGCAAAACCATGAAAGTAGAGAAAGTACAGGGAATTCACAGGCTGTATGTATTTATTTTATAATGAGATAGTAAAGAAGAGAAGAAGAAAATTGTCACAAATGACGAAATTGACCAATGACAAATGAAAAATGACGTCGGGCTCCCACAAAGGCAGGCCCATTTGAGTGTGTAATCCATGTTCAAACAAATCCTCTGATCAAATCCGTTGGGCCTCAAAAGCTACCACAGCAGTCTTGTAATGTTGGTGATTTGGCAATGAACGGCCATCAAGCTACCATAGCAGGAGTTGTGATGTGGGCGACGATGAACGGCCATCATCAACTGAGATATGCAAAACTCATTAGGATCGATGGGATCTAGCAGCTGAACTCTCAGCAATCTGTGTCAATGATTGCAAATTGCACTTGACTATGGTGTCCACAAACACACTTGTATCGTCCTTAGTGTTGCCATGCGGCACGTCGACGACGTATGATTCGACGACGATCGTCCCCTGGCCGCCTGGAGCCTGATGAAGGGTGGTGACTGAGCGGTAGTTGGTGAGTCGGTGGTCCCCACCGACGACGCTGAAGCTGAGGACATGGCGTTCTTCGTCAAGGATCTCGAGCCTCTCAGTGCTGGAAGCTGCGGGGAGGCCAGATATTACGCGGACCTCACGGAGGGTGCCGACGTTGCCATCGCCGACGATGACATCGCAGCTCTTGACAAAGTGCTTGTAGGCCTGTGGTGCGTCGAAGCGGCGGACGACTGACCAGACAGTGGATACCGGAGCAGCGATCGGTTGGATGACGGCGGAGCAGCACTGGTCAGGGCCCACCGAGTGGGCGTGGTGGCGTGCAACGATATCAGGGATGGGGGTAGCGGATGTTAGAGGGTTGCGCCGGGGGAGGGGTGGTTGCTTTTGGCATGTCATGTTCAGGTTGCTGATTCTATGGAGTTGGAGAGAGGATTTTGGAGTTGAAGGCATTTTGCTTTGTGATTATTTCTCTTTTGCTTTCTTTTCTTTGTTTGGGTGGAGTTTTTGGTTTGGAAAGGTCTTTGAGGTTGTATATATATAGATAGAGAAGGAAGAGAGAGAGAGAGAGAGAGAGAGAGAGAGAGAGAGAGAGAGAGAGAGAGAGAGAGAGGATAGTGGTTGGTTAGCTTCCATGAGGTTAATTAAAATTCATGTGGGGGTAATAAAATAGACACCAATTGGATGTGTGAAATTACTAAAATAGCCTTTGTTTGGAAGTTAGGGCATGTTACACTCCCTGCCCCCTTCAATTTAAACAATGACCCGAATGCCATTATATGCCCTACCCATTGTTTGAACATAACTCTATTTTAAAATGTATTAAAGAAAACCCATACCTTTGATGTTTATGGGTGTGTTTGGTTGCACCAAATATCATAAACATGATTAATCATTCTAATTTGATACAAAGTTTCATATATTTCATGAAATTTGGCACAACCAAACATGTCCTAAAACTCCATATATTTTACAAGATTGACAAAGAAAGTCATTTTTTAAAACATCACTGTGAAACTTCATCTTTTCAAAAACTAAATTGTTTTATTCTAAGAAAAGAAAGAAAAGAAAACCTTTCAAAAGTGATTTAAAGACATGTTGATGGTAACACATTGATATTATTAAGAGGAAAACAGGAAGTGGAGAAAGGATTGATTTATACATGGATTACTTGAAAAGATACCAGCATATCTTGCAAGCTTTGCTAAGCATGTGTGCTGCATTGCTAGAAATAGTTAGATGATGTATATACGATCACAGGTACCAACATGGCCGACAGGTACTATATATATCCAAGCTGTCCATTGATAGATCTGATCTTGTAAATTTTATGGCCTGAAAATAAATATGGTCCATTTAGTATGTGTGCTGCATTGTTAGAAATAGTTAGACCGGCAAGAAAATTTCATCTAATCTTTCTTATTCTCTATATTTATTTGGAAAACTGGCCCAACCTCACATGGGTGTGATCATCAACTGGACCCGGTATCAATGTTCCATGATGGTACTTCAACAGAGCCTACATGAAGCATACGGACTTACTGAAGCTTAATATTACTCATATATTTATAAAGTTTTAATGATTTTAATTAATTTTATTCATGCATAATATGGTGAAATAGAGCTTTGCTAGGCCTAGGCATGTTTGCGGGTTAGGTAATATATGTGCTAACATGGCACATGGGTGGAATATCCAAGCCATCCATTTTGTGGACCTTCCTATGTAGATGCTACTGCTAAAATATCATAGTCTGCCTATTAGGTGTGCCATGATGTTAGGAAGGAGTAGACAGGTTAGAAAACTTTTGCCAATTTTTTTTTTATTTTTTTATTTTTCACAATCTTACATTTATTTAGTTAGTTATGCCCAACCTAACTAGTGGACCAACCTTATTTTTGGAGTAGAGAATTTATATTATTGTACCCTTTTGATGGATGGCTTGGATATTGCACCAGTCCACCATGTGGTGCGGCGCCCCATGAAACTCCCGGAGATCAATTTTCACCTTGATCCAAAAATCTGGTGGGCCATAGCAAAGAGAGATACAAATTAAGGGAGGAAACTATTTTCTTTTGCCATAGCCCACTAAAGTTTTGGATCAGGGTAAAAGTTGGGCACTGAGGTTTCATGGGGTGCTACATTATGTGGACCGTTCAAATTTTGGGATAACATCAGATGTGATGAGTTCTCAAAAAGTTCTCACGGAAACAAGTGAGAACTAGTGCACAGTTGAGCATATATCTACAGGGAAAAGGTTCTATATATGCGGTCGAGCTCATGGTAACTTCCCATGAGGTTGAGCTATGTGGGCCCCATCATGATTTGTGTCAACCATCTACCCCATCAGTCAGATGCACCATTTCACGATGGGCCTGGACCTTAAAAATCAAGTCAAGCGATGACTTTTGTGGGCCACACCACATACAAAAGTTGAGAGGGGTTACCTTCCCATTAACACATTCATAATCATTAGTTGGGCCAACTGAGGTGTGGTTCACAAATCCAGCCCATCCATTACGTGTGTCACACTTGGATGAGGGGTCATACCAAGTTTGAGATGCATCCAAATTTCAGGTGGGCCCCACCAAGTGCTTTTACATGTTTTAGGCATGCCTTCACATGATTTTAGATGCTATGACTCACCTGAGTTCCAAATACGGATGATTTTTGTGATATCCCATAATTTAACGAGGACCCATCAAATGCACAGTGTTGATGTTCGACACGAATCACAATAGGGCCCACACAACTCGACCTCATGGGAAGTTCCCATGAGCTCGACGGCATAAAACCTTTTCCCACATGTGTTGCGGCATCTCATGAAACCCCAAGTGACAAATTTTCACCCTAGTCTAAAATTCTGGTGGGCCATAGCAAAGAGAGATGCAAATCAAGGGAGAAAACTATTTTCTTTTTCTATGGCCCACCAAAGTTTTAGATCAAAGTAAAAGCTGAGCCTTGAAGGTTTCATGGGGTGTTGCGACATGTGAACCGTTCAGATTTTGGACTCAGATAACGTATGATGAGTTCTCAAAAGGTTCACACAAGCTCCATTATATATATAAAAGGTGGTGATGGCTAGCCAATGGCTGATTTGTCATACAATGACTAGGTTCATTTCCTGAGGTCGATGCATTTGGAGGGATGTGAGTTTTCGGTACCCTAAGCTATATAGGGTTCACCGGATATACAAGAGACATTCAATTCATCCATCAATTTTGCGCATGCTCATGTTAAGACATTAGCTTTAAAATAATTATAAAAAATAATAAAATAATAAAATTAAATTTAAAAAAAAAAAAAAAAAAACAAGATTCAAAACTCAAGTGACCCATGCCAAAGGAAACAATTTTGATTGAGTGCCCATCATTGAAATCTTCTTAAGACTCAAAGAGATTTTGTATCAGTTTGATATTTGTCATTTCCCTTCATCCCAATAGGAATCACCTTATGAACATGTTGTATGACATATAAACATCACCATGGGCCCTATGATATTGGTTGTCACTTCCATCCTTACTATTTTTAGTGGTGGGACTGCTTGAGTTTTGAATCTATATCCATCTTTAAAATAAATTTTAATGTAAACCGGCGAAATTGATAGACAAAGTGAATGTTATCCTCACACTACAGTGAGCTCCTGGAGAGTTGTTATAGGAAACTCACTTTCCATTTGGAGGTGCCCCAAATAGATAAATTGATTACACCTTCTCAAAAGTGGGTTTCAAGCTTGCTTTTTCTAATCCACTTCCATTCATGCTTTTCCAAGTCCACAGCTTAAGCGGGAGATGAGAAGTGGTTTGCAAAAGCGCATCCAAATGCACAACATCTCTTGCCATTTTGATAATAATAAGTAGAAAAGGCCTTCGACCTCAAACCCCCTTTCGGTGAGTGCATCCAAACAACACCGAATCCTTCCAAACTCATCTCTCAAGCACTAGGCTGAGAAGGGTATTTGAGTCTATTTACTTCATGTCAAGGGCAGTTGTCCACCATCATGCAGAGTGGCAGTGTTGTAATTTTAAAGAAAGAGAGGGGTATATTTGCAGCCCACTTACAAAGAAATTAGCAAATGGGTAAGGCCACTTGGGGGGAGGCGTAATCAGATAGATAAGATTTGCATCCGTTTAAGGGATGGGAAGGGGCAAACACAAGTTGATAGAAAGTTGGGTTTTTTTTTTTTCTTCCGTACTCAGTCGTCCACATGACACCGCCAACCTCCACACGGTTTTCTCTCTTCTTTCTAGATTTAGACTTCCCAGATAGTTTTCCACTATTTCTTAAATTGTGGTGTCTGGCCAACCGTTGGATTCGGATCATGGGACTCGGTCGAACTCAGTGAGTTGATCAGGGACGGCCAATAAATAGTTTCGAATTTATAGAACTAAGAAAGATGCTCCAGTGGTCTCCGAGCACCTTAACTTGTAATGCTCCTAGTTGCACTAGGTAGGGGTGTAAATGGTCCGGTTTTGGGCAGGTTTTGTCAAAACAAGCCATACCCATCTACTGGATGGGTATGGGTCTAAATTTTTTAATTATATCCCTTTACTGGATGGGCGGGTATGAGTCGGGTTTGTGTCCACCACATCGGGCCATGTATAAATGGGCCTGGGTCTAGTAGAGGGAGATCCACTTGTAACCATTTATAAATGGGTCCGTTCTAACAGGTTTGAACTTAATTCTTATATTACTTGCCAAGGTATACAAGCATTTTTACCGAGTTTAAAACCAAGTATGAATGGATATAGGTCTGAATGGTTCCCGACTCCCCGGTAACATAGATCAAACCTGCCCATTTACTAAATGGGTTCAGGTTGTGCCTAATATAAAGGAAACCAAATCTAGACCTGTTTAGCGACAGACTCATACCATTTAATAAACGGGTCGGCTCAGGGTCAGGGTCAGGTCTAAATGGGTCGGGTATGGGTACCTCTTCAGGTCCACCGGTCCATTTACAGCCCTAACACTAGGATACTTAGACAGTCCAACTCATTGATCCAGACTGCTCATTAGGTGCAAGGTACATTGAAAAGAATACCCAATAAATATCACATTAATCTCACAAATATTGGCCATTTGATCAATGGACTTTAATTTAGATGGTCAATATTGTTCATTCAAAATGGGTCCAATCAACAATTTGATCTATCTATCTATTTTTCTATCTATTAGGGTCTATTAATTATAAATTGCTTTGATTACAAGGGATCAGTTTTTGTTAGGCAATTGTAACCATTCCATCCATATCTTGGAAAAGGTATGGCTGTAAAAAATAAGGCCAAATCAAGGATGGATTGGATCATCCCATCAGTTTGAGTATTGCCTGCTAGTCATTGTATGTAATGTGGAGTTAATAGATAGTTTAGATGGATTGATTGGACTATCCAAGTGAAACAATACAACTAGGAGCACTATAACTTCTAGCACTCTAAGAGCAGTGTGAGCATTAAAACCAAATAATAGAAATGCTGCAAGCTATCAATGTTTTGGGGCCGGGCTGGGTAAATGGGTTCTCATGTTAATACCGTGCTCATCAATGTGTACTTCTATTTGTACCCATGTTAGGCATGAAATGCATACCCATACCCATTCCTTTTAGTGTGCTTGTGTACCATTAGATATTGAGTACCAATTTATGGTTTAAAATTAAAAGAGAAGAACATATACACCATTAACTCAAAAAGTTACTTTTGTTAGCGAAAATTTTAAAATATCATAAAATATACAATGATATCATGTAGAGGTGGCAATGGGCTATGTTAATGATGTAGAATGTGTCACTGATAGGCTCCTAGCATAGTTGGGCCAAAACAAGGTAGACCGTAAATTGATCATAACTTTTGATCTGGGTATCGTTACAAGCCGGTGCACCATCTATCAATCTTTACTAAAACAGGCCATCCAAGGTGAACCAATGCACATAGTAGGTCGCATCTGTCCGTTTCATTAGAAAACGTGCGCTTTCAGCTCAAAAAACGAATTTTTAAAAAAAAAAATTACTATTTTTAGTAATTTTGAAATTTTAATATTTTTTCTATTTTTAGAGTTTTAGATTTTCTTCCCTTTTAGAAATAACTTGTAATTATGCTTGGACTCTTCTAACGAAAGTTTATTTGAAATTTTTATTTTTAGAAATTAGACTTTGGAAGAGTTTTATTAGAATTAGGATTTTTATTAGAGTTAGAATTTCGCTATTTTTCGTAATTACGAATTTTGTTTTATTTTTTTCTTTATTAATGGTGTAAAGAGACACATTAGAAATTTCATCAAACAATTTCGAATTTTATAGAAATTATTTTCTATTTTTTCTTGTTCTTTTCCTCATGGATTCGAGGAGTCTCTATGATGAGTCCAGAGAAGTTCCATGGATTCGTTACAGTTATCCCCTTGAGGAAGACGGTGTTGGACCTCACATCCTTTCCTGTGTTAGTTTAGTATCAGAGCGAGACTTTTCCTCGGATCGATGGCTTCAAACGATGGGTCGGGCAAAAACTTCATGAATGGTGCTCTATGGAATCGTCTTTTAACAACTTTCGAAGCAGCACAATGAGAGAATCGGTAAACCATGCAACGGTTGAAGGCTTCCATCAATCACATGATAGAGTCCATAGGGAAACTCCATGTTCCAGGTGGTGATCCGTTACTAGCAATTCTTGAAACTCGTAATCGCCCTGATCATAGGATATTACCAACAGTGAATCATATGATCACTCCTGAGAAGATGAGATGAAGACGACAATACGCATGTGGTCGCGGATGAAGCAGTTATTGCACATACAATTCCTACCTAGAAACTACGATCATGTATTATTCCAATAAAAATCAAAATTATTGGTAGGATAACCAAGTAATAAGGAGTTATGCAGAGAAATCCCATTATTTGATGGCGAGAGATGACCGCGTCGAAATGGAGTGGCGATAAGCGACATGATTCATTAGTGGCAAATATATGACCCCTATGAGAATAGAGAACCAACCTAAGACTTCTAAAGTGGAGGGGCAGTATCTCATAATTGAACAAGCCTTTGTTAAACAATATGAGGAAACGGGAGATATATATGCATTAGTTGAAAAGAAAAAATATGTAGAGCATATGAACATCCCAAAGGATTTGGAACCAGTGGTACAGGATTTTAAGGCGGTTTGCTCAATGAATTTCCTAATAAATTGCCTCTCATATGAGATATATGAAACAACATTAATCTTGTCACAGGGATAAGTCTGTCTAATTGCGCACATTATCAGAAAGAATGTGAGATGTTTAAGGCAGAAGTGAAGGAACTGATCAATACTATTCAAGTCAAGGAAAGCATGAGTACATGCATTATGTCAGCTCAAGAGCCTCATGCCAAGTACAAGAAATTGACTAATAAACATCGGCATCAGAAGTTATCATAGAAAGAATCATGAGCCAAGTCACTTAAGTAGCTCGAGAATGAGTTTATTTCAATTGGAGGGGTCTAATGTAGAACGTGTCACCGATACGCTCTTAGCATGGTTGGGCCAAAAGAAGGTGGATCGTAAATTGATCATAACTTTTGATCCGAGTATCATTATGAGGCGCACAAACTATCAATCTTTACTGAAACAAGCCATCCGAGGTGAACCAACCCATGTAGTGGCTCGAATCAGTCCATTTCGTCAGAAAACCGCATTTTCAGCTCAAAAAACGATTTTTTAGGAAAAAATTACTATTTTTAGTAATTCTAAAATTTTAATATTTTTCTATTTTTAGAGTTTTAGATTTTCTTTCCTCTTAGAAATGACTTATAATTATGTTAGGACTCTTCTAATAAAAGTTTATTTGAAAATTTTATTTTTAGAAATTACGCTTTATAAGAGTTTTATTATAATTAGGATTTTTATTAGAGTTAAAATTTTGCTATTTTTGGTAATTGCGAATTTTAGTTTATTTTTTCTTTATTAATCGCGTAAAGAGACACATTAGAGATTTCATCAATCAATTTCGAGTAGATGAGAGAGATGAAGGTGTCAATCCGCATGTGGTCGCGAATGAAGCAGTTATTGTGAATATGATTCTTCCCTTGCAACTACGATCATGTATTATTCCAACAAAATCAAAATTATTGGCAGGATAACTGATTAGTAAGGAGTTATGCAGAGAAATCCCATTATTTGATGGCGAGAGATGACCGCATCGAAACAGAGTTGCGACAAGCAACATGATTCATTAGTGGCAAACATATGGCTCCTATGGGAACGGAGAACCAACCTAAGACTTCTAAAGTGGAGGGGCAATCTCCCATAATAGAACAAACCTTTATTAAACAATTTAAGGAAATGAGATATATATATGCATTAGTTGAAAAGAAAAAATATGTAGAGCCCGTGAACATCCTAGATGATTTGGAACCAATGTTACAGGAGTTTAAGGTGGTTTTGCTCAATGAACTCCCTAATAAATTGTCTCCCATAAGAGATATATGAAACCACGTTTATTTTGTCACAGAAATAAGTCTACTTAATTTCCCACATTATCAGAAAGAATGTGAGATCTTAAAGGCAGAAGTAAAGAAATTGATCGATACTTATCAAGTCAAAGAAAGCATGAGTACATACATTGTGTCAACTCAAGAGCCTAATGTTAAGTACAAGAAAATGACTAATAAACATCGGCATCAGAAGTTATCACAGAATCATAAGCCAAGTCACTTGAGTAACTCGAGGATGATTTTTTTTTTTTTTTTTTTTCAATTATAATTATAGGGGTCTGATGTAGAATGTGTCAGAGATACGATCCTATCATGGTTGGGCCAAAAGAAGGTGGATCATAAATTGATCATAACTTTTGATGCAAGTATCGTTATACGAGGCATGCAAACTATAAATATTTACTGAAACGGGCCATCCGAGGTGAACCAACCCATGTACTTAGTCGAATCTGTCCATTTAGTTAAAAAACGCAAGCTTTCATCTCAAAAACTAATTTTAAGGAAAATTTTACTATTTTTAGTAATTTCAAAATTTTTATATTTTTTATATTTTTAAGAGTTTTAGATTTTCTTCCCTTTTAAAAATAACTTGTAATTATACTAGGACTCTTCTAAACAAAGTTTATTTGAAATTTTTTTTTAGAAATAAGGCTTTAGAAGAGTTTTATTATAATTAGGATTTTTATTAGAGTTAGAATTTTGCTATTTTTGGTAATTATGAAATTTAGTTTATTTTTTTATTTATTAATGGCGTAAAGAGACACATTAGAGATTTCATCAATCAATTTCGAGCGGATGAGACAGATGAAGGCGCCAATCCGCACGTGGACGTGGATGAAGGAGTTATTGTGTATACAATTCCTCCCTTACAACTATGATCATGTATTATTCCAACAAAATCAAAATTATTGGCAGGATAATCGATTAGTAAGGAGTTACGCAGAGAAATCCCATTATTTGATGGCGAGAGATGACCACGTCGAAATGGAGTTGTGACAAGCGACATGATTCATCAGTGGCAAACATATGGCCCCTATGAGAACGGAGAACCAACCCAAGACTTTTGAAGTGGAGGGACAATCTCTCATAATTGAACAAGCCTTTATCAAACAATATGAGGAAACGGGGGATATATATGCATTTATTAAAAAGAAAAAATATGTAAAGCCTGTGAACATCCCAGAGAATTTGGAACCAGTGCTACTGGAGTTCAAGGCAGTTTTGCTCAATGAACTCCCTAATAAATTGTCTCTCATACAAGATATACAAAATCACATTAATCTTGTCACAAGGATAAGTCTGCCTAATTGCACACATTATTAGAAATAATATGAGATCTTGAAGGCAGAAGTGAAGGAACTGATCGATACTAATCAAGTCAAGGAAAGCATTGGTACATGCATTGTGTTAGCTCAAGAGCCTAATGTCAAGTACAAAAAAATCGGCTAATAAACATCGGCATTAGAAGTTATCACATGTGCCAAGTCACTTGAGTAATTCGAGGACATGTTTTTTTCAATTGGATGGGTCTGATGTTGAACGTGTCACAGATACAATCTTAGCATGGTTGGGCCAAAAGAAGGTGGATCGTAAATTGATCATAACTTTTAATCCAAGTATCATTATGAGGCGCACAACCTATTAATCTTTATTGAAACGGGCCATCCGAGGTGAACCAACCCATATACTGGGTCGAATCTGTCCGTTTCGTCAGAAAATGCTAGCTTTTAGCTTAAAATGAATTTTTAGAAAAAATTTACTATTTTTAGTCATTCCGAAAATTTAATATATATATATATAATATTATATATATATATCTATATATTATATATAATATATATATATATATATATATATTTAGAGTTTTAGATTTTCTTCCCTTTTAAAAATAACTTGTAATTATACTAGGACTCTTCTAACAAAAGTTTATTTGAAATTTTTATTTTTAGAAATAGGTCTTTAAAAGAGTTTTATTATAAGGATTTTTATTAGAGTTAGAATTTTGCTATTTTTGGTTATTGATTGTGAATTTTATTATATTTTTTCTTTATTAATGGCGTAAAGAGACACATTAGAGATTTCATCAATCAATTTCGAGCGGATGAGAGAGATGAAGGCGCTAATCTGCACGTGGACACGGATGAAGGAGTTATTGTGCGTACGATTCCTCCCTTGCAACTACGATCATGTATTATTTCAACAAAATCAAAATTATTGGCAGGATAACTGAGTAGTAAGGAGTGACGCAGAGAAATCTCATTATTTGATGACGAGAAATAACAGCGTCGAAACGGAGTTGCGACAAGCGACATAATTCATTAGTGCCAAACATATAGCCCCCTATGAGAATGGAGAACCAACCCAAGACTTCTAAAGTGGAGAGGCAGTCTCTCATAATAAAATAGACATCTGTTAAACAATCTGAGGAAATGATATATATATTATATATATATATATATATATATATATATATATATATATATTATATATATATATATATATATATATATATATAATATATATTAGTTGAAAAGAAAAAAAATATTAGAGCCTGTGAACATACCTGAGGATTTGGAACCAGTGTTACAAGAGTTCAACTCGGTTTTGCTCAATGAACTCCCTAAGAAATTGCCTACCCATATGAGATATACGAAACCACGTTGATCTTGTCACAGAAATAAGTCTGCCTAATTGCCCACATTATCAGAAAGAATGTGAGATCTTGATGGCACAATGAATTATCAAAAAGAATGTGAGATCTTGAAGGCACAAATGAAGGAACTGATTGATACTAGTCAAGTCAAGGAAAGCATGAATACATGCATTGTGTCAGTTCAAGAGCCTAATGTTAAGTACAAGAAAATGGTTAATAAACATTGGCATCAGAAGTTATCACAAAATCATGAGTCAAGTCACTTGAGTAACTCGAGGACGAGTTTTTTTTTTTTCAATTGGAGGGGTCTGATGTAGAACGTGTCACAAATATGCTCTTAGCATGGCTGGGCCAAAAGAAGGTAAATCGTAAATTGATCATAACTTTTGATCCGAGTATCCTTACGAGAGGCACAACCTATCAATCTTTACTGAAACCGGACATCCGAGGTAAACCATCCCATGTAGTGGGTCGCATCTATCCTTTTCGTCAGAAAACGTGCGCTTTTAGCTCAAAAACGATTTTTTTGAAAAAAATTACTATTTTTAGTAATTTGAAATTTTAATATTTTTAATATTTTTAGAGTTTTAGATTTTCTTCCCTTTTAGAAATAACTTGTAATTATGCTAGGACTCTTCTAACAAAAGTTTATTTGAAATTTTTATTTTTAGAAATTAGGATTTAGAAGAGTTTTATTAGAATTAAGATTTTTATTAGAGTTAGAATTTTGCTATTTTTGTTAATTACAAATTTTTTTATTATTTTTTATTTATTAATGGTGTAAAGAGACACATTAGAGATTTCATCAATCAATTTTGAATTTTATAGAATTTATTTTCTATTTTTTCTTGTTCTTTTCCTCGTGGATTTGAGGATTCGATGTGAAGAGTTCAGAGAAGTTCCATGGATTTGGAACAGTTATCCCCATGAGGAAGACGGTGCTCGACTTCATGTCCTTCCCTGCGTCAGTTTGAGCACATTTAACTTAAGCGTTTGAGATAGATGAAGGCGCCAATCAAGACGTGGTCACGGATGAAGCAGTTATTGCACATATGATTCCTCCCTTGTAACTACGATCATGTATTATTCCAACAAAGTCAAAATTATTAGCAGAATAATCGATTAGTAAGGAGTTATGCAGAGAAATTTAATTATTTGATGGCGAGAGATCACCTCGTCAAAACGGAGTTGCGATAGGTGACATGATTCATCAATGGAAAACATATGGACCCTATGAGAACGGAGAACCAACCCAAGACTTCTAAAGTGGAGGCGCAGTCTCTCATAATTGAACAACCCTTTGTCAAACAATATGAGGAAATGGGAGATATATATATGCATTAGTTGAAAAGAAAAAATATGTAGAGCCTGTGAACATCCCAGAGGATTTGTAACCAGTGCTACAGGAGTTCAAGGCAGTTTTGCTCAATGAACTCCCTAATAAATTGCCTCTCATACGAGATATATGAAACCACGTTATTCTTGTCACAGGGATAAGTCTGCCTAAGTGCCCACATTATCAGAAAGAATGTGAGATCTTGAAGGCAGAAATGAAGGAACTAATCGATACTAGTCAAGTCAGGAAAGCATGAGTACATGCATTAGTCAGCTCAAGAGCCTAATGTCAAGTACAAGAAAATGACTAATAACCATCGGCCTCAGAAGTTATCATAGAATCATGAGCCAAGTCACTTGAGTAACTCAAGAATGAGTTTTTTTCAATTGGAGGGGTCTGATGTAGAACGTGTCACCGATATGCTCTTAGCATGGTTGGGCTAAAAGAAGGTGGATCGTAAATTGATCATAACTTTTGATCCGAGTATCGTTACAAGGCGAACAATGTATCAATCTTTATTGAAACAGGCCATCCAAGGTGAACCAACCCATGTAGTGGGTCACAACTGTCCGTTTCATCAGAAAATGTGCCCTTTCATCTCAAAAACGAATTTTTTGGAAAATTTTACTATTTTTAGTGATTCCTAATTTTTAATTTTTCTTTCTATTTTTAGAGTTTTAGATTTTCTTCTCTTTTAGAAAAAACTTGTAATAATCCAAGGACTCTTCTAACAAAAGTTTATTTGAAATTTTTATTTTTAGAAATTAGACTTTAGAAGAGTTTTATTAGAATTAGGATTTTTATTAGAGTTAGAATTTTGCTATTTTTTGTAATTACAAATTTTAGTTTATTTTTTAAATTTATTAACAGCATAAAGAGACACATTAGAGATTTCATCAATCAATTTCAAATTTTATAATATTTATTTTATATTTTTTCTTGTTCTTTTCCTCATGGATCCGAGGAGTCGCTGTGAGGAGTCCAGAGAAGTTCCATGATTCGGAACAATTATCCCCTTGAGGAAGATGATACTCAACCTCACGTCCTTCCCTGTGTCAGTTTGAACAAGTTCAACTCGAGCGTTTGAGATAGATGAAGGTGCCAATCCGCATGTGATCCCGCATGAAGCAGTTATTACCCATACGATTCCTCCCTTGTAACTACGATCATGTATTATTCCAACAAAATTAAAATTATTGGCAGGATAACCGATTTGTAAGGAGTTATGCAGAGAAATCTCATTGTTTGATGGCGAGAGATGACTGCGTCGAAATGGAGTTGCGACAGGCGACATGATTCATCAGTGGCAAACATATGGACCCAATGGGAACGGAGAACCAGACTTCTAAAGTGGAGGGGCAGTTTCTCATAATTGAACAAGCCTTTGTTAAACAATCTGAGGAAACAGGAGATATATATATGCGTTAGTTTAAAAGAAAAAATATGTAAAGCTTGTAAACATCCTAGAGGATTTGGAACCAGTGTTACAAGAGTTCAAGGCGATTGTGCTCAATGAACTCCCTAATAAATTGCCTCCCATACGAGATATACGAAACTATGTTTATATCGTCACAAGGATAAGTCTGCTTAATTGCCCACATTATCAAAAAGAATGTGAGATCTTGAAGGCAGAAGTAAAGGAACTGATTGATACTACTCAAGTTAAGGAAATTATGAGTACACGCATTGTGTCAGCTCAAGAGCCTAATGTCAAGTACAAGAAAATGACTAATAAACATCGGCATCAGAAGTTATTATAGAATCATGATCTTAGTCACTTGAGTAACTCGAGGATGAGTTTTTTTCAATTGGAGGGGTCTGATGTAGATCGTGTCACAGATACGCTCCTAGCATGGTTGGGCCAAAAGAAGGTGGATCGTAAATTGATCACTACTTTTGATCAGAGTATCGTTACGAGGCACACAACCTATCAATCTTTACTGAAACGGTCCATCCAAGGTGAACCAATTCATATAGTGGGTTGCATCTGTTTGTTTCGTTAGAAAATGTGCACTTTCAGCTCAAAAATGAATTTTTAGGAAAAATTTACTATATTTAGTAATTCCAAATTTTTAATATTTTTCTATTTTTAGAGTTTTAAATTTTCTTATCTTTTAAAAATAACTTGTAATTATGTTAGGACTCTTCTAAGGAAAGTTTATTTGGAATTTTTATTTTTAGAAATTAGGCTTTGAAAGAGTTTGATTAGAATTAGGATTTTTATTAGAGTTAGAATTTTGCTATTTTTCGTAATTACGAATTTTGTTTTATTTTTTTTCTTTATTAATGGTGTAAAGAGACACATTAGAGATTTCATCAATCAATTTTGAATTTTATAGAATTTATTTTCTATTTTTTCTTGTTCTTTTCCTTGTGAATTCAAGGAGTCTATGTGAGGAGTCCACAGAAGTTCCGTGGATTCGGAAAAGTTATCCCCTTGAGGAAGACAATGTTGGACCTCACATCCTTCCCTGCGTCAGTTTGAACAAGTTCAACTTGATCGTTTGAGACATATGAAGATGCCGATCTGCACGTGGTCATGGATGAAGCAGTTATTGTGCATACGATTCCTCCCTAACAACTACAATCATGTATTATTCCAACAAATCAAAATTATCGGTAGGATAACCGATTAGTAAGGAGTTATGCAGAGAAATCCATTATTTGATGGTGAGAGATGACCGCATGGAAACGGAGTTGCGACAGGCGACGCGATTCATCAGGGGCAAACATATGACCCCTATGGGAATGGAGAACTAACCCAAGACTTCTAAAGTGGAGGGGCAGTCTCTCATAATTGAACAGGCCTTTGTTAAACAATATGAGGAAATGGGAGATATATATACATTATTTGTTAAAATATGTATAGCCTGTGAACATCCAGAGGATGTGGAACCAGTGTTACAGGAGTTCAAGGCAGTTTTGCTCAATGAACTCCCTAATAAATTGCCTCCCATACGAGATAGACCAAACCATGTTGATCTTGTCATAGGGATAAATCTACCTAATTGCCCACACTATCAAAAAGATTGTGAGATCTTGAAGGCAGTAGTGAAAGAAATGATCGATACTAGTTAAGTCAAAGAAAGCATGAATACATGCATTGTGTCAACTCAAGAGCCTAATGACACGTACAAAAAAATGACTAATAAACATCGGCATCAGTTGTTATTATAGAATCATGAGCCAAGTCACTTAAGTAACTCGAAGATGAGTTTTTTTCCAATTGGAGGGGTTTGATGTAGAACGTGTCATAGATATGCTCCTAGCATGGTTGGGCCAAAAGAAGGTGGATCGTAAATTGATCATAACTTTTGATCCGAGTATCGTTACAAGGCGTGCAACCTATAAATATTTATTGAAACAGGTCATCCAAGTTGAAGCAACCCATGTAGTGGGTTGCATTTGTCCGTTTCATCAAAAAACGTGCGCTTTCAGCTCAAAAATGAATTTTTAGGAAAATTTTACAATTTTTAGTAATTTTGAATTTTTAATATTTTTTTCTATTTTTAGAGTTTTATATTTTCTTCCCTTTTAAAAATAACTTGTAATTATGATAGGACTCTTCTAACAAAAGTTTATTTGAAATTTTTATTTCTAGAAATTAGTCTTTAGAAGAATTTTACTAAAATTAGGATTTTTATTAAAGTTAGAATTTTGCTATTTTTAATACTTATGAATTTTGGTTTATTTATTTATTTATTAATGGTGTAAAGAGACACATTAGAGGTTTCATCAATCAATTTTGAATTTTATAGAATTTAATTTTTTGCTATTATGTTCCTCGTGGATTCGAGGAGTCTAGAGAAGTTCCATGGATTCGAAACAATTACTCCTTAAGGAAGACGGTGCTCGACCTCACGTCCTTCCCTGCATCTGTTTGAACAAGTTCAACTCAAGCGTTTGAGACTGATGAAGGCTTTAATCCCCACGTGGTCACGGATGAAGCAGTTATTGCGCATGCGATTCCTCCATAGCAACTACGATCATGTATTATTCCAACAAAATCAAAATTATTAGCAGGATAACTGATTTGTAAGGAATTATACAAAGAAATCCCATTATTTGATGACAAGAGATGACCACGTCGAAACAAAGTTGCGACAGGCGACACGATTCATTAGTGGCAAACATATGACCCCTATAGGAACGAAAAACCAACCCAAGACTTCTAAGGTGAAGGGGCAGTCTCTCATAATTGAATAGGCTTTTATGAAACAATATGAGGAAATGGGAGATATATATGCATTAGTTGAAAAGAAAAAATATGTAGAGCCTGTGAACATCCCAGTGGATTTGGAACTAATGTTACAAGACTTCAAGGCGGTTATGCGAGATATACAAAACCACATTGATCTTGTCACAGGGATAAGTCTACCTAATTGGTCACATTATCAGAAAAAATGTGTAACACATTGGTTCCCGAAACCCGAGTACACTACTCGTTTTTCAAAAATCTGAGAGTTAACCTTTAAAGATACCTAAATTTCACATACATTTTTTTGTTCTTTATCAAAGTTAGCAATCGAGTGGAATAAAAGCAAATCAAGTATAAGAGGGAGTCCAAACATACATAACCAAATATTCTAGTGGTTGCCCGAAAACTTATACAAAGCAATATCTTAAGTTTTTATAAAACATAACAGTGCAAATTAAATACAAATAAAATCAGGAATAGAGAGTTGCAAGAAAATTTGGCTTCTCCTATTCCACATAAACACCAGCATGCGCGTCATTTGCATTTCCTACACACTGAATACGGTTTGATAGCATCAATGGCTATCCCAGTGAGGTATAACCCTAAAGATTTATCGTATCATTAAGATAATTAAGCATAGTTATTAAGAACAGTCTACATTATATATTCCACAATGATCATCATAATACAAAGTTCATCAGATACGCATATATTGAATAAAGTCCATCAAGATATTCTTGTATAAATGCATGGATGCATACACGTGCTCATAGACCTAGGGATGCACATTCAGCTAGTAAAAGGTCACTGAAGGAGAACTAGCCACTCAGAAAAGTACTCAAAGGTATGCCCTAAGGAGAACTAGCTACCCGGAAAAGACCATGCAATGAGGACACCTAAGGTGAACTAGTCACTCAAAAAAGTACAATATGTCCACCCTAAAGAGGACTAAACACCCGAAAAAGTTCATGCGAAAAGGACAACCCATAGTGGTAAGAATGCACATAATATTAACTTAGGATCACCCGATAAAATACTCTATAGTATAGCCCATAGTGACCCAAGAAATTTCGTGTCTTACATCGACCACTCGGTAAAGTTCGTATGCCACGATTAGACCAACCATTATTATTCTAATTTCAAACAACCATTTTTAGAAAGCTCAAAGGTCACTATAGATGGCTCATCACCCAACATAGGCCGACAGCTCGGGCATAGTGTCCCATAACACCATCCCCGGCTCATGAGATTCCAACACTATGATGTTTAATAGTAACCTCCTCTACTAATGGCCAATCACGGTATGACAAGTGAAACTTACCATCGTGATATTATACAAAAATAATCCATCAAACCACATTGGGCAAATATTCCATTAAGCCACAAAGGGCAAACATACAATCAGAGCCACATAGGGCACCTAGTCAATCGAAGCCACATATGCCAAATAGTCCATTCCAGGATAGGGTGAACTAGATTGACCTCAAAAGCTACAAAGGCGCAACGATCCATTAAATGGTAAGTCCACAACAAATAAATTTCATTTAATCTATTAGACAGAATGACCACTAGTTCAAGGATTTCCCAAAAACATCATTAAGTAACCGCAAGTGGTAAAACAAGCCAAACACAATAACAATAGTATATACACATATAAAGTGAGATGTTTGAGACCATCGCATATTCATGTTTGAACGTAAATCCAACTATCAATTATTATGAAGAGTTACTCAAATAAAAATTAGCATTTATCATCAATTTCACTGAGTATCATGTTAGGCAATAGATGAAATAAATGAGCTACCCTAACTATCAGGATGTAGACAAGCTTGAAGGGTGGTCCTCACCTCTCAAGTTGAATTCATCCTGACTTGTGAAACTCAGTTGTGTGAAGGTTCAAGAAAAAGATTTACGAACAATTAATTCCCTACAATCAAATTTAATGAGAAATAAAATTTAGGTTAGCACTAATTCACATTCTGATGGCAACCTACATGAATTTTCGTACCTAAAAGGTTCGATTCAACCTAGTTTCGACTAGAAATGGATATAGATTAAGGAACATAAATTTAGGGACTTCCAATTCCTACATATATTCAGAAAGTCAAGACTCATTTATCTAAGTTAATCTCTTATTGAATCACGTATGATATTGGAGGGATAACGTACCTCAATCACTCTGATTTTTGACTTAACCCGACTTGATTCAACCCTGAGGGACAACAGGAGAACATGGACCTGTTGTTTCTGAAACAAGATCTTCTAAATATTAGATTTCAAAATAAGAGCAACCTCAGTCCAAACCCACTGAGTTAACTCAGAGATGCCATGTGGTAGCCGAACTAATCCGGTTCCTAATTGAATTCGACTAATGAGTAGGAATTCACCAATAAAAATGACCCTAAGTTTGAACTTCTCCTCTCAAGTCTACCAGCATGGAATGATTGAAAATAGGCCTACTCAACTACTGACTCGACCTGAATCGGCCGAGTCGACTTGGCAGAGGTCTCCCCTTTTCCTTGTTCGTTCATTTCTCCTCTTCCTTCTTTCTCCATCCTTCTCCTCCTTCTTCTTCTCCTTTTTTTTTTCTTTTTCTTTCTAAAA
The DNA here is from genome assembly GCA_021015155.1 of Magnolia officinalis. Classification (NCBI taxonomy): domain Eukaryota; kingdom Viridiplantae; phylum Streptophyta; class Magnoliopsida; order Magnoliales; family Magnoliaceae; genus Magnolia; species Magnolia officinalis. The sequence continues at coordinate 60,767,491 of JAJHSJ010000008.1, forward strand.
TGTCATGCAACTCCCCTAGACAAGGGTGCAATAGAGGTGAGTTAGACTCAGCAATGAGTCATACTTTTGAACTCGACATAACCAACGATTCTCTCTTTCTCTCTGTTTTCTTCCTCTCCACCTTTCCCTCTTCTTTATCTTCCTTCTTAGCTCCCTTTCTCTGCTTCTCCTCATCATGACCAGATCTACCTGACTTGAACCAGGATGCGGTCCGACTCGGGCGTGAGTGCGGCAACGATTGCCCAATTCTCTCCAAAAATCTCGTTTCCCTTCTTCTTCTCTTTCTTCTTCTTCTCTTTCTCTCCTTCCTTGACTCATCTTCCTCTCTTAAAAGGACTCGGTGGAGCATGAACTCAGGCCAAACTCAGACAAAGTTGACTCAACTCGAAGTGGCACTGCAAACGACACTCTTTTCCTTCTCTTTTCCTCATTTTCTATTTTGGGCGAAGGATGCCCTAAAAGTTTTCCTAAAATAGACTCCCATAATCCTCTTCTAGATGATTCTAATGCTAACTAATCCCTGGATTAGTTACGGTTTTGGTTAAGGAAGATTTGAGGATTCTACTCGAAGGAGTCCAAAATGTAGTTTAGTAACTACATTGGCCCAATCGACCACCATAGATGAACTTTAGGTCCCCTGGCCCACCATATGATTGTCACTGATCAGTGTTTATGTCTTAAGATCGGATGGTGGGTTTGCTGGCTAGACAGAGAAGATAACTCCACCGTTAATGGCAGATTCTCAACGGTTGGATGATCTTATGATCTGATGCATATGGACGGCCTTGATATGCCTAGTGATTGTCATGGGGATGGTTGGGATTATGCCAAGCACGAGAGTTTACAAAGAGGTGAGATTCTTTCCAATGCACTCTATCCTAGTCGAAAGAGAAAAACCCTAGAGAAACCCTAGAACGGAGAGTTAGGATTTCTCAGATGGACTGTCAGGATTTGAGAGAGATTCCCTCGAATTTTCCAGCTAGGCAGACAGAAAGGAGTAACAGAGCTTCCCGTTTTCAAAAACGTGTCACACGCAACCCGTTCATGCCAAGGATCGCATGCATGCACACGTGTTCCAACATGTGGAAATGGTCAGGGTTTGGTTAAAGTGGGCCTGCCTACATGATGGACGGTCCGGATCTTCCAAAGATGTGGTGATGATGGCCCACCAATTCAACAATGAACAGTCATTTGTCACTGGTGAAAAACGTGAAAGAGAGAGAAATCTCTCTTGTTTGCAGAAGATATTGGGTCAGCTCTATTTTACTAAGCTGAGCGGTCCAGTGCACCACATGTGCACACAGGCTATGCATATGCACAATTCAAAAGTGGGGTCTAAATTTATGTTCTGTGGAATCCACTCCGACCAATCGATTATAAAAGTCCAACTAGGACATCTGGCCAAAGATCAGACAAATCTCCCAAGCTTAGGTGGGCCACACCATAAGATTTGATCTATTTATTTAAAATTTTAAACTAACACCCATAATTAAAATACGAGGTATTACAGAATGTGAGATCTTAAAGGCAGAAGTGAAGGAACTGATCGATAATAGTCAAGTCAAGCAAAGCATGAGTACATGCGTTATGCCAGCTTAAGAGCCTAATGTCAAGTACAAGAAAATGAGTAGAAAACATCAGCATCAGAACTTATCATAGAATCATGAGCCAAGTCACTTGAGTAACTCAAGGACTAGTTTTTTTCAATTGGAGGGTCAAATGTAGAACGTGTTACAGATACGCTCCTAGCATGGTTGGGCCAAAAGAAGGTGGATCGTAAATTGATCATAACTTTTGATCCGAGTATCGTTACGAGGCACACAACCTATCAATCTTTACTGAAACGGCCATCCGAGTTTAACCAACCCATATATTGGGTCGTGTCTGTCCGTTTCGATAGAAAATGTGCGCTTTCAGCTCAAAAACAAAATTTTAGGAAAATTTTACTATTTTTAATATTTTTTCTATTTTTAGAGTTTTAGATTTTTCTTCCCTTTTAGTAATAACTTGTAATTATGCTAGGACTCTTCTAACGAAATTTTATTTGAAATTTTTATTTCTAAAAATTAGGGTTTAGAAGTGTTTTATTAGAATTAGGATTTTTATTAAAGTTAGAATTTTGTTATTTTTGCCAATTATGAATTTTAGTTTATTTTTTCTTTATTCATGGCATAAAGTGACACATTCGAGATTTCGTCAATCAATTTCGACATGATTCATCAGTGGCAAACATATGGACCCTATGGGAATGGAGAACCAACCCAAGACTTCTAAAGTGGAGGGGTAGTCTCTCATAATTGAACAGGCCTTTCTTAAACAATCTGAGGAAATGGGAGATACATATGCATTAATTGAAAAGAAAAAATATGTAGATCCTGTAAACATTCCAAAGGATTTGGAACCAGTGTTACAGGAGTTCAAGGTGGTTTTTGCTCAATGAACTCCCTAATAAATAGCCTCCCATACGGGATATATGAAACCACGTTGATCTTGTCATAGAAATAAGTCTGCTAAATTGCCCAGATTATCAGAAAGAACGTGAGATCTTGAAGCCAGAGATGAAAGAACTGATCGATACTAGTCAAGTCAAGGAAAGCATGAGGACATACATTATGTCAGCTCAACAGCCTAATATCAAGTATAAGAAAATGAATAATAAACATCGGCATCAGAAGTTATCACAGAATCATGAGCCAAGTCACTTGAGTAACTCGAGGACAAGTTTTTTTCAATTGGAGGGGTCTGGTGTAGAACATGTCATAGATATGCTCCAAACATGGTTGGGCCAAAAGAAGGTGGATCGTAAATTGATCATAACTTTTGATCTGAGTATCGTTACTAGGCGCACAACCTATTAATCTTTACTAAAACGGGCCATCCAAGGTGAACCAACCCATGTAATGGGTCGAATCTGTTTGTTCCATCAGAAAACGCGCGCTTTCAGCTTAGAAATGAATGTTTAGGAAAATTTTACTATTTTTAGTAATTTCAAAATTTTAATAGTTTTTCTATTTTTAGAGTTATAGATTTTTTTTTTCCCGTTTAGAAATAACCTGTAATTATGCTAGGACTCTTCTAACAAAATCTTATTTTTAGAAATTAGGCTTTAGAAGAGTTTTTTGGAATTAGGATTTTTATTAGAGTTAGAATTTTGTAATTTTTAGTAATTACGAATTTTGGTTTTTTTTTTTATTTTTTATTATTATTAAAGGTGTAAAGAAACACATTAAGGATTTCATCATTCAATTTCAAATTTTATAGAATTTATTTTCTAGTTTTTCTTATTCTTTTCCTCTTGGATTCGAGGAGTCTATGGGAGGAGTCCAGAGAAGTTCCATGGATTCGAACACTTAACCCCTGGAGGAAGACGGTCCTCGACCTCATGCCCTTCCCAGCGTCAGTTTGAAAAAGTTCTACTCGATCGTTGAAGACAGATGAAAGCGTCAATCCGCACGTCGTCACAGATGAAGCAGTTATTACGCATACGATTCATCCCTGCATACGATTCAAGGCGAAAAGAAAAAATTTTTGTAGAAACTATGAACATCCGAGAGGATTTGGAACTAGTGTTATAGAAATTCAAGGCGATTTTGCTCAATGTACTTCCTAATAAATTGTCTCCCATACGAGATATACGAAACCACATTGATCTTGTCACAAGGATAAATTTGCCTAATTGCCCACATTAACAGAAATAATGTGAGATCTTGAAGGCAGAAGTGAAGGAACTGATCGATAATAATCAAGTCAAGGAAAGCATGAGTACGAGCATTGTGTTAGCTCAAGAGCCTAATGTCAAGTACAAGAAAATGACTAATAAACATCGGCATCAGAAGTTAAAACAAAATCATGAGCCAAGTCACTTGAGTAACTCGAGGACAAGTTTTTTTCAATTAGAGGGGTCTGGTGTAGAACATGTCATAGATATACTCCTAACATGGTTGGGCCAAAAGAAGGTGGATCGTAAATTGATCATAACTTTTGATCTGAGTATCGTTATTAGGCGCACAACTTATTAATCTTTACTAAAACGGGCCATCCGAGGTGAACCAACCCATGTAATGGGTCGAATCTGTCTGTTTCATCAGAATACACGCGCTTTCAGCTTAGAAATGAATGTTTAGGAAAATTTTACTATTTTTAGTAATTTCAAAATTTTAATATTTTTTCCTTTTTTAGAGTTATAGATTTTTTTTTCCCGTTTAGAAATAACTTGTAATTATGTTAGGACTCTTCTAACAAAATTTTATTTTTAAAAATTAGGCTTTAGAAGAGATTTTTGGAAATAGGATTTTTATTAGAGTTAGAATTTTGTAATTTTTAGTAATTACGAATTTTGGTTTTTTTCTTTTTAAATTAAAGGTGTAAAGAAACACATTAGAGATTTCATCAATCAATTTCAAATTTTATAGAATTTATTTTCTATCTTTTCTTGTTCTTTTCCTCTTGGATTCGAGGAGTCTCTGGGAGGAGTCCAGAGAAGTTTCATGGATTCGGAACACTTAACCCATGGAGGAAGACGGTCCTCGACCTCATGCCCTTCCCATCGTCAGTTTGAACAAGTTCTACTCGACCGCTTAAGACAGATGAAGGCGTCAATCCGCACGTGGTCACGGATGAAGCAGTTATTACGCATACGATTCATCCCTAGCAACTACAATCATGTATTATTCCAACGAAATCAAAATTATTGGCAAGATAATTGATTAGTAAGGAGTTATGCTAAGAAATCCCATTATTTGATGGCGAGAGATGACCGCGTCGAAACGGAGTTGCGACAGGCGACATGATTCATCAGTGGGAAACATATTGCACCTATGAGAATGGAGAACCAACCCAAGACTTCTAAAGTGGAGGGGCAGTCTCTCATAATTGATCAGGACTTTGTTAAACAATCTGAGGAAACGGGAGATATATATGCATTAGTTGAAAAGAAAATTTTTTGTAGAAACTATGAACATCTCATAGGATTTGGAACAAGTGTTATAGGAATTCAAGGCGATTTTGCTCAATGTACTCCCTAATAAATTGTCTCCCATACGAGATATACGAAACCCCATTGATCTTGTCATAAGGATAAATTTGCCTAATTGCTCACATTATCAGAAATAATGTGAGATCTTGAAGGCAGAAGTGAAGGAACTGATCGATAATAATCAAGTCAAGGAAAGCATGAGTACGAGCATTGTGACAGCTCAAGAGCCTAATGTCAAGTACAAGAAAATGACTAATAAATATCGGCATCAAAAGTAATCACAGAATCATAAGCCAAGTCACTTGAGTAACTCGAGGACAAGTTTTTTTCAATTAGAGGGGTCTAGTGTAGAACATGTCATAGATATGCTCCTAACATGGTTGGGCCAAAAGAAGGTGGATCATAAATTGATCATAACTTTTGATCTGAGTATCGTTACTAGGCGCACAACCTATTAATCTTTACTAAAACGGGCCATCCGAGGTGAGCCAACCCATGTAATGGGTCAAATCTGTCTGTTTCATCAGAAAACACGCACTTTCAGCTTATAAATGAATGTTTAGGAAAATTTTACTATTTTTAGTAATTTCAAAATTTTAATATTTTTTCCTTTTTTAGAGTTATAGATTTTTTTTTTCCTGTTTAGAAATAACTTGTAATTATGCTAGGACTCTTCTAACAAAAATTTATTTTTAAAAATTAGGCTTTAGAACAGTTTTTTGGAATTAGGATTTTTATTAGAGTTAGAATTTTGTAATTTTTAGTAATTACGAATTTTGGGTTTTTTTTTTTTAATTATTAAAGGTGTAAAGATACACATTAGAGATTTCATCAATCAATTTCAAATTTTATAGAATTTATTTTCTATTTTTTCTTGTTCGTTTCCTCTTGGATTCGAGGACTCTCTGGGAGGAGTCCAGAGAAGTTCCATGGATTCGGAACACATAACCCCTAGAGGAAGACGGTCCTCGACCTCGTGCCCTTCCCAGCGTCAGTTTGAACAAGTTCTACTCGATCCCTTAAGACAGATGAAGGCATCAATCTGCACGTGGTCACGGATGAAGCAGTTATTACGCATACGATTCATCCCTGTATACGATTCATCCCTAGGAACTACAACCATGTATTATTCCAACGAAATCAAAATTATTGGCAAGATAATTGATTAGTGAGGAGTTATACTATGAAATACCATTATTTGATGGTGAGAGATGACCGCATTCGAAACGGAGTTGCGACAGGTGACATCATTCATCAGTGGGAAACATATTGCTCCTATGAGAATGGAGAACCAACCCAAGACTTCTAAAGTGGAGGGGCAGTCTCTCATAATTGATCAGGACTTTGTTAAACAATCTGAGGAAACGGGAGATATATATGCATTAGTTGAAAAGAAAAAAATTTGTAGAAACTATGAACATCCCAGAGGATTTGGAACTAGTGTTATAGGAATTCAAGGCGATTTTGCTCAATGTACACCCTAATAAATCGTCTCCCATACGAGATATACGAAACCACATTGATCATGTCACAAGGATAAATTTGCCTAATTGCCCACATTATCAGAAATAATGTGAGATCTTGAAGGCAGAAGTGAAGGAACTGATCGATAATAATGAAGTCAAGGAAAGCATGAGTACGAGCATTGTGTCAGCTCAAGAGCCTAATGTCAAGTAAAAGAAAATGACTAATAAACATCGGCATCAGAAGTTATCACAGAATCATGAGCCAAGTCACTTGAGTAACTCGAGGACAAGTTTTTTTCAATTAGACGGGTCTGGTGTAGAACATGTCATCGATATGCTCCTAACATGGTTGGGCCAAAAGAAGGTGGATCATAAATTGATCATAACTTTTGATTTGAGTATAATTACTAGGCGCACAACCTATTAATCTTTACTAAAACGGGCCATCCGAGGTTAACCAACCCATGTAATGGGTCAAATTTGTCTGTTTCATCAGAAAACACGCGCTTTCAGCTTAGAAATGAATGTTTAGGAAAATTTTACTATTTTTAGTAATTTCAAAATTTTAATATTTTTTCTATTTTTAGAGTTATAGATTTTTTTCCCCATTTAGAAATAACTTGTAATTATGCTAGGACTCTTCTAACAAAATTTTATTTTTAAAAATTAGGCTTTAGAAGAGTTTTTTGGAATTAGGATTTTTATTAGAGTTAGAATTTTGTAATTTTTAGTAATTACGAATTTTGGGTTTTTTTTTAATTATTATTAAAGGTGTAAAGAAACACATTAGAGATTTCATCAATCAATTTCAAATTTTATAGAATTTATTTTCTATTTTTTCTTGTTCTTTTCCTCTTGGATTCGAGGAGTCTCTGGGAGGAGTCCAGAGAAGTTCCATGGATTCGGAACACTTAACCCGTGGAGGAAGATGGTCCTCAACCTCATGCCCTTCCCAGCGTCATTTTGAACAAGTTCTACTCGAGCGCTTAAGACAGATGATGGCATCAATCCGCATGTGGTCACGGATGAAGCAGTTATTACGCATACGATTCATCCCTGCATACGATTCATCCCTAGCAACTACAATCATGTATTATTCCAACGAAATTGAAATTATTGGCAAGATAATTGATTAGTAAGGAATTATGCTAAGAAATCTCATTATTTGATGGCGAGAGATGACCGCGTCGAAACGGAGTTGCGACAGGCGACATCATTCATCAGTGGGAAACATATTGCTCCTATGAGAATGGAGAACCAACCCAAGACTTCTAAAGTGGAGGGGCAGTCTCTCATAATTGATCAGGACTTTGTTAAACAATCTGAGGAAACGGGAGATATATATGCATTAGTTGAAAAGAAAATTTTTTGTAGAAAATATGAACATGCCAGAGGATTTGGAACTAGTGTTATAGGAATTCAAGGCGATTTTGCTCAATGTACTCCCTAATAAATTGTCTCTCATACGAGATATACAAAACCACATTGATCTTGTCACAAGGATAAATTTTTCTAATTGCCCACCTTATCAAAAATAATGTGAGATCTTCAAGGCAGAAGTGAAGGAACTGATTGATATAATGAAGTCAAGGAAAGCATGAGTACGAGCATTGTGTCAGCTCAAGAGCCTAATGTCAAGTACAAGAAAATGACTAATAAACATCGGCATCAGAAGTTATCACAGAATCATGAGCCAAGTCACTTGAGTAACTCGAGGACAAGTTTTTTTCAATTAGAGGGGTCTGGTGTAGAACATGTCTTAGATATGCTCCTAACATGGTTGGGCCAAAAGAAGGTGGATCGTAAATTGATCATAACTTTTGATCTGAGTATCGTTACTAGGCGCACAACCTATTAATCTTTACTAAAACGGGCCATCCGAGTTGAACCAACCCATGTAATGGGTTAAATCTGTCTGTTTCATCAGAAAACGCGCGCTTTCAACTTAGAAATGAATGTTTAGGAAAATTTTACTTTTTTTAGTAATTTCAAAATTTTAATATTTTTTCTATTTTTAGAGTTATAGATTTTTTTTCCCGTTTAGAAATAACTTGCAATTATGCTAGGACTCTTCTAACAAAATTTTATTTTTAAAAATTAGGCTTTAGAAGAGTTTTTTGGAATTTGGATTTTTATTAGAGTTAAAATTTTGTAATTTTTAGTAATTACGAATTTTGGCTTTTTTTTATTATTATTAAAGGTGTAAAGAAACACATTAGAGATTTCAACAATCAATTTCAAATTTTATAGAATTTATTTTCTATTTTTTCTTATTCTTTTCCTCTTGGATTCGAGGAGTCTCTGGGAGTAGTCCAGAAAAGTTCCTTTGATTCGGAACACTTTACCCCTGGAGGAAGACGGTCCTCGACCTCATGCCTTTTCCAGCGTCAGTTTGAACAAGTTCTACTCGAGCGCTTAAGACAGATGAAGGCGTCAATCCGCACGTGGTCACGGATGAAGCAGTTATTACGCATACAATTCATCCCTGCATACGATTCATCCCTAGCAACTACAATCATGTATTATTCCAACAAAATCAAAATTATTGGCAATATAATTGATTAGTAAGGAGTTATGCTAAGAAATCCCATTATTTGATGGCGAGAGATGACCGCGTCGAAATGGAGTTGCAACAGGCAACATCATTCATCAGTGGGAAACATATTGCTCCTATGAGAATGGAGAACCAACCCAAGACTTCTAAAGTGGAGGGGCAGTCTCTCATAATTGATCAGGACTTTGTTAAACAATCTGAGGAAACGAGAGATATATATGCATTAGTTGAAAAGAAAATAATTTGTAGAAAATATGAACATCCTAGAGGATTTGGAACTAGTGTTATAGGAATTCAAGGCGATTTTGCTCAATGTACTCCCTAATAATTGTCTCCCATACGAGATATACGAAACCACATTGATCTTGTCATAAGGATAAATTTGCCTAATTGCCCACATTATCAGAAATAATGTGAGATCTTGAAGGCAGAAGTGAAGGAACTGATCGATAATAATCAAGTCAAGGAAAGCATGAGTACGAGCATTGTGTCAGCTCAAGAGCCTAATGTCAAGTACAAGAAAATGACTAATAAACATCGACATCAGAAGTAATCACAGAATCATGAGCCAAGTTAATGAGTAACTCGAGGACGAGTTTTTTTTTCAATTGGAGGGGTCTGATGTAGAACGTGTCACTGATACGCTTCTAGCATGGTTGGGACAAATGAAGGTGGATCATAAATTGATCATACCTTTTGATTCGAGTATCGTTACGACACACTTGACTAAGTATCAAGAACCAAAGCAGCACGAGAACTTGAGGTCTAGTTCTTTTGAAGTGGAGGGGACTGATGTAGAGCTGGTCGCGGACACTTTCATGTCCAAGATGGACCAGAGTAGGCCTGATCGAAGGCGAAAGTTATCAAGACCGTCAGAATCTTAAAACAAGCATATCTCGTAAATCGGAATGAGTTACTCAATGTACCATATATGATTTTCAAGTAGGACGAGCTACATTAGCCAACTAACCCGGTCCATGCAAAATTTACAAGATTTCATCATATCGACAGTCGGATTTCATGTTTATTTCTATTTTTAGTTAGTTTTAGTTTGATTATAACTCTTCATCTGTTGGGCTTTAAGAGTTGTGTCCTACATGAAAAGTGTTTAGGAAAATTAGGAGAATAACATGGTTAAGTCACATAGGACACTTACTATAAATAGAAATTTACTATTTATAGTAAGTTACAAATTTTAGGGAGTTTTAGTTATAGTTTAATTCCTAAACTTCTTTGAAGTCTTAGTATTCCTATTTAAAGGGTTGAAGACTCGTTTATCAATGATCAACAAATTTCTTTCATATATTTTAAAATTATTTCTATTTCTTTTCCTCGTGGATTCAAGAAGTCTTTGTGAGGAGTCCAAAGAAGCTTCGTAGATTTGAAATAGTTATCCTTCTTGAGGAAGACGATGATCGACCTCATCACGTTCATCCCTACGTCAATTACCCAGCCTAGATCAAGAGACCTGGCCCTAAAGAGCATGGGATTGGGCCATTAAACATGGCTTAAGAGCTAGGATAAGGCTTGAAATCTACACCCAATTTTAGTTCGGATTGGGCCACGACCAATGATGAATAGCTAGCCCACATACCTATCTTTCTTAGGTATATATACTATATAGTATATAGGTGTTAGTAATATATATTATACAATCAATATACTAGTGAATATAGTAATATAAAGAGCTTTAACATGGCACAAAAGCACTTCTAAATTGTCCAAAATGTATACCTTACTTTAAATAGTGAATGGTATGTTGATACAAGAATTTAAGTGCATAAATATGGTTGATAATTGGTTGCCCACACTTTGGTTAATCTCATTTGACATGGGTGTTTCATAGAAAAAAAAAACTTCAAAATTTTAAAATCCTAAATACGTACCCATCAAATTTACATCAATTGTATATGTAGCATGCATGTAACTTATATTTAACTTATAGGACTAGCCCAAGCCCATCCTTATCACCAGCGTAGCCCTAGCTAAACCAAACACTCTAGGGTTTGAGGCCATGGACTCTTTAGTCCATTAGGGCCGGGGTTGAACTAGGGAGATGACTTATGGATCTATCCTTCAGAGGTGTGGGCTTGCCACTCAAAACTAAATCAATACAAAGAAAATGGCTCATCACCCAATTTCATTCATGGTCGGGTCGTTCAAACGGTACTCTGGTACGTAAACATCAGTCAGGTATTTGATAGGGGTCGTTCGAACAATAACCTATCACATCCATTAATGTTCACTGGTCACTAGGGGGAGGTTTGTCACCCTAACATAGGCTAACAGTTTGAACACGGTGTCCCATACTACCATGCTCAGCTTATTAGTCTTTATAAGAACGCAATGCACTAATGATTATGAGTATACTTAAGTCAATAGTAAAGTATCCTAAATTTTATTTAATGTTATACAATCACAAAGCATAAGAATGATTGAGTCCTACACAGACCGTTGTGATCGACTACGAAGGACCTCGAGTAAACTAGCATTGGGTGTAAGGCATCCCATGTACTTTCAACTACTGTCGATCGCCCATGTTCAACTTCGATCGGTTGTATAAGCCTGGGATTGTCACCTTGAATCGGGCTATCCACTTATTTAAATAATTTACAAAACTCGATCTGCCACAGCAACAATTTAAATTTATCAGCTACATAAATATAATCACAAGTAAATTCAATACGATACCAAGGTATACTAATTGAGCACATGTATGAATCAGTACAATCCAACCAATATAACACATTCCGACCTATATCAACACATGACAGTTGAATACATGTACAATTCAGTGGAATTCAATCTACGTCAACGTAATTCAATTTATATCAATATTTCCTAACATTCGACATCGAATAGTTCTAATATTAGGAGTTTCATATCACTCAAGTATTTCATTGATCACATTATTCGCCAACTAACAAACAAACACATTTAATAATCTAAAATGCTCGATAGAATCTTGAGGGTAGATCTTCACCATAGAGTTGAAAATACTTAATTTAGATGCAGCCATAGTGTCAAAAATTTGAGAAAAAATGCTCCAAACCCTAATTCATTATCGATTTTATCGTTAGTAACGTGAATTCTAATCTAATTAGATTTTAATTAAGAGTTAATGATTTTACCTAACTTAGTTCGAGCAAACTCCAACTTGATTTGATGAGTTGGGGCCAGAATTGGTGTACCACAACATCCACATAGGGTCACGCCTAAATACGACTTCTATAATGGCAATAGCCATTCCTAATCAATTGTCAGGTCCCTAAATCCTAACATAAACAAACCCTAAAGTTAGGATTTTTGAGAAATGACATAAATGAAAGGGGATTTTTAACCTTAATGGCTAAAAAATGTATGAAACGAAAGAAAGAGGTAGATGGATAACTAGGAAACCTCTTCCCTAGCAAGGGGTAAAGAATCCGACCCAAAATCGTCAAATTGCGGCCGTTAAAAGATGTGAAATCGAGCGTAGAGGCGAGATGTTATAAGACCCGAAGAGCATGGGGATTAGATTGTTTGATCCGACACTGAGCCCCACCATTTTTCCCATTCCTCTCATCTTCTTTTATTTTCTCTCATTCTCTATAGAGAATTTGTATAGAGAGAGGGGGAGTGAAATAAATGGGTATTTATAGTGTCATATGTGGTGCAAATGACCCTAACGTATAAGTACTTACTAATATAACCCTATACAAGGTTACTTCTAGTTTTTGAGGCCCACTAAGAGATGTATGAGTTGATCTACGACATATGATAGTTTCTCTAAGTGATGATCTATACATATTGAACACACCGATCAACAGTTATGATCAAAAGTCAGTTCGATGGATATCGATCATTTATCGGAATCGTGACTATACGGATGTGTGTAGGAAATTAATTTATGTTAGCGTCCTAAGTTTGGTTGCAATTTAATAGCCTGAAAGTCACAACTTTAGAAAAGATCGAAGGTGAACAATTAACTTATGTTAATGTTGATTTCAGCCCAACCTCACACAACACATGTGCTGCCTTTCGGCTCTAAATTGAGTTATTCCACATGCCGCCTTGGCTCAATGTCTATGATGAACGTCAAGTCCAAAAATACAAACGTCTTTCTATAGTTTCAAGTTCAGGGCCCACTAACAAGTGGCCTAAAGCTAGTTTTGTTCATCGGAGTATTTCTGAAATGAACTGGAGGATGAGATTTTTTGTACACGAAAACCAAAGTTTCGATTAGCTAAGTTCATAGCGTGGACTATTCATAATTAGTAAAAATAATGATTCGGCTCTAATTACCTTAATAAAAGACCCTACTTCAACTATACTAGAAACTACCCAAATTAGTAAAATATACTAAAAATAAAATATTCTAATTTAATCATATAGGATTATTCATAGTATGATTAGAAGCAACGAGTGAAAGGGGTGACCCAAATCCATGTGATGGGGAGCATGTTAGTTACGAATCACTATTGACTTGCATGTATTAAGTAAATTATATCCACATAGTGATTAATAGGGCTCTCATGTTCGCCACGCTCGTCAGGCCTACTATGCTGCTGAGCCAAATGATGAAGTACACCATTTTTATCTTCATTTATGAATCCGACCATCCTTATTGAATCTAAAACTATCCATCCATCTAAATTCCCCCACTGAGCGAGAATCCATCCAAATCTTAAAACATTTTTTAAAGAAAGTATGTTTATTGCGGAGCTGCATAGGAACTTTGAATAACTATGGAACTAGCTAGCACTTTTTGGGAAAGAAGTCAAGTAAAGCCCCTATTACATAAGGCATCATCACTAACTATAAGGGTCGCATGGGAGTTTTTTAGCAAGCAACTTCTTCAACAGGCACGAGAGCCCATCAACCCGGTTCACCAATTTCTACCACCGTAGGGCCCAATCACACTCAAAATCAGAGTTTGATCCTGGCTCAGAACGAACACTAGGCTATATGCTTAACATATGCAAGTTGAACATTTTTTCGGAGAGCTGGGCAGAAGGAAAAGAGGCTCCTAGCTAAAGGTAGTTTGTCTCACCTGACTTTAAAATGGAAGGGCTTTCTAGCACGCTCATATATTTTAAAGCATGGAACAATTGAGAACAAAGTGGCGAATGGATGCATAACACATGGTATGAGGAACTTCATCGGTTTCTTGAGCTAGCGACGTCTCCTGATCAAGCCCCCCCCCCCCCCCCCCCCCCCCCCCCCCCCCCCCCCCCAGATTGTTATGATTAATGTTCCATCTAAGGAGAAGCTCCACAGCAGCCACAAGGCCTTGATGTTCACACCCCAAGTATAGGGTTGTGATGTAGTAATAATCTCGGTAAGACCGAGGTCGAATCCACAGGGACTGAAACCTGTATGTATTCTGAATGTAACCAGAACTAGAACTAGAATAAGATGAAATCTAAATCGAATGAAATTGAGGGAATAATGGTGAAATATTAATCTAAAACTTAGGGAATTCTAAGGTAGGAAACTAAGGATTTAAAGGATCCACTTGTAGAGATCAGAAAGATCTTTATGCTTGATTCAAGAACTCAACTGGACTTAGAGTCCCATCTGCATCTAGTTGGAGGGTGTAACCATGAATATCAAATCTGAACTTCCTTTGATCTAGTTTTTAATAGATGAAAGGTATAAGAATTAGAATGGATTCCATCACCAAACTATGCCCAGGAGACAGTAAACAACGGAATTAAACCAATTGGTAACCAATCAACAAGATATATGAAGGTTAGGAAGGGTTCCGTTATCCAACCATGCCCAGGAGACGATGGTGAACAACAGGGCTTCCTGACATCATAATCAAAATAAGGAAAGGAACATGCTCAAAGCTATTACAGACCCATTGTAATTTTAGTCACAACAGACCAGTAAAAACTGAAAACATTCCTCATAATTAAACTAAATTCAAGATTAGTTCAGTCTAAACAAAAGGCTCAAACAAAAAGTCTTCCCATCACGCTACAAGCTTCACCTCTTAGCCCTAGCTAAGAGGTTTAACCTAGCATAGACATGATTAGGCTAAACATCTTAAACGAAAATAATTAAAATTGAGAAAAACAAGGAAGAAACGGAACCAGCTAGCTGAACTCTCTCTCTCCTTCTTGCTCTTCTTGGCTTCCAACGTCTCCAAGCTCCCAGCAACTCAATGCTTTCTCTCTCTCTTCTTCTCTCCTCTTATAGGCAGCTAGAATGTCGGTGGAATGGCTGAGCATCAGTCGGTGGTTTTTTCATGCACGCAACAACTAAAGTCGGTGAGGAAGTTTCACACACTCCCTGCATAAACTCTGTTGCGCAGTCAAGAAAATGGTCCAAGAACAACTCATTTTCCTTGCTTTCTTCTCGAAGGAATAACATCCCCTGGGATGCTTTGGGGTGGCCTTCATGATGAACGGATCAGATCTGCCATCTGATCATGGCCGTGATAGTATAATATCCTCAAAACCTGTCGGTTTCAGATGCTGAAACAGGGCCATGCGTAACAGAGCTTACGCTGCGACGTTGGTGGGGCCCATCATCGGCTTCGACAGATAGATTCATTCAGTCCATTCATTTCCCATCGAAAAACCATTCAGATATGGACAATTTTGGATTGTGTTGAGTGTGGCCCATTGAATTTTAAACCTGTCATCCGTCTTGCCTTTGAACGCTAGAATCTGTGTTGTGTAAGTTTGCAAGGAACGAAACAAACACCTAGGAGAGTGTTACGCGCCCCCTATGGATACAATGAATGGTCCAGATCATCCATAGGGATGATGGATGGGGTCCACAATCAAGAACCGACGGTGGCAGCGAAGACGCTGTTGCATCTTTGGTTTTTTAGAGAAATCGTCGGTCAACACAACACTGACCGACTTGTATTTTGTGGTGCGCGGCGTGTGCACGTATGCAATGCACACGCACACCCTTCAGTGGGTCCCGTCGTGATGTATTCAAGAAATCTGCTTCGTCTAACCGTTTTACCACCCTATTTGAAAGGTTAAGACCAAAATTGAAGTGTATCCAGATATCAAGTGGGCCCTAGATTGACGAATTGTGGGCTAATTTCTCCATTGGTCCACTTCCACAGAGCTTTGGGTGCTAAAATTCAACGTGTACGGTTAATTTATGGCCTTCAGGCCATATCTAAAGTTTCAAGCCGAACGGATGGTGGGAACCCTGTGATCTTGCATTCTAGATACTCTTCAGGCCTCTTTAGTGTGACACATGTGATTTTCTTGAATCTCGGCCGTATAAAATCATCGATCTCGGTCCCCTGGAGTCCGTCCCTTGCCTTGGTGACTTATGAGTGTTAAATCCATGCTTTTAGGACCCTTTTCCAGTCTAGGCTCCTAAATACACCTTGCATCACAAATACGATTAAAGCAGGCCGTTAAATAGTATCATGTTCGTTAATTTAGGTAATAAATGGGGTCTAATATGCAATATTTGACCCTCAACACTTGATCATAAGAAGAAATTTAAAAAAAAAAAAAAACTCTAAGATGAAAAATATAGTCTGACCCATTAGCGACATGCAGTTGTAGAAATTTTCAATTTCAATAGGTCTATTTCTTTTAATGTTTTTGGAAATTTTAGTTATTAAATTATTTTTATAATTTTCAAATATAATTTATCATCAAGTTTAATTTATCTCTACTAAATTTCAATCCATTTTTATCTTCAAAACAATTCTTAAAATTCCATAAGTACTAGTTGCCCGAAACTAATGATTTTCTATACAATTTCTTATATATTCCAAAATTAACCTTATTTAAATTTTATTTCTTTATTTTATAAAACTAGACTCATTCATCTTTGTTTTGGTTTGTGAATCACTTCAATCGGAGTTGTATCGAAGAAGATATGTATTTTTGAAATTAGTGTACTTATGTTGTCTAAATGAGGGCCAAAATTACAATTTAGAGAACTTCAAGGCCAAAATTACAGGGTTGACCTTGGAATTTCATGGTCGAATGTTGGAACACAAATTTAAGAAAAAGAAGGAGATGGGAAGCAAAACTGTTTGGTTATGCACGCGCAACATTATGATCAGTAATATACCATCGTGAGGCACACAATGAAGAATGTTGGTCGTGTAATAGAAGTTTGCAAAGGACCATTGCGCACGGCACTATGGGACCCATCTCCTGCATGACAAAGATAGGTTGCACGGATGGAGCTGTTTGAATGTGTGAAATCCTATAAATACTCCTTCGATCTCTTCATTTGCATTATTCAAATACTTCAGGAGCAAGTAGAAGACATAAATTTCTTTAGACTCAGTAAAGGTACTAAGTATATATACCTGTTGCGTGGCACGCAACAGGGTCACCGGGCAACAGGATTAATGGAATTCATCATCGTTCGCGCAATGAAAGTGTCATGTTTGTCAATATACGTGAACGATAAGTCTATTAGTCAAGTGAGCCCCAAATTGAAGACAAGTTTAAGACTCATCCAGATGAAGGCATACGATCGTGCTTAAAGTGTAAACTAAGCCTCATATACCCAAACAAACCCGGAGAGCTATATGCCCCAAAAAAACCAACTTACCCACAAACTATTTTAGAATATCTTCTGGTAAGATTTGAAATAGCGGTAATGACTGCCTTAGTTGAAGAAAGAATATGCCAATATGTCCTAGAGGGGGGTGAATAGAACTTTTTAATAATTTTATAACAATTTAAAATTCTATCACACTAATCCTAACAACTAGCATACATTAGGATTACTTAAGAGTAACTCTACT
The DNA here is from genome assembly GCA_021015155.1 of Magnolia officinalis. Lineage (NCBI taxonomy): Eukaryota > Viridiplantae > Streptophyta > Magnoliopsida > Magnoliales > Magnoliaceae > Magnolia > Magnolia officinalis. The sequence goes on from JAJHSJ010000008.1 coordinate 60,785,220, forward strand.
GGCTTCCAAGCTCGGTAGAGGATCCAATCACAAACTATTCGAGAGATGAACAATATGTAACCTAGTTTATGATGGATATGACTGGGTGTGTGTGAGGTGTGATCTCAAATAGTCAAGTATGAAATATTTTAGGAAATCACATAAGCAAATGTAAGATAATAGCAATCTTAAACACAGTCATTTTTATAGTGGTTCGACTACTTGTCTACTCCACTCCTGGTAACCGCACTCAACCTTTGAGTGTACCAGATTTCACTATGCAGGTTTCACACGGTTCACTTTTAACCATTACAACATACGCCTAGGCTGACAGTTTATGCTCCCACAAACAAGGGTCAACACATAACACCCGATTTTAGGCACACTGGCCAGGATCCATACAAGGAAACTCTCACGTTTATGCTCTCACGAGCAAGGGTTAACACAAGCACCCACTTTTAGGCACACTGGCTGAAGATCTTCTATAAGACCCTAACTGTTTATGCTCTCCACAAATCAGGGGTTAACACAACGCACCCACCACGTACACTCCCGCCGGAGGCCTCATAGAGGACTTGTAAGGGGTGAGAAACACCTTAGACCCAATCCTACAAAGGAATGATCACAAGGGTCCTCTGGACTCGAATAACTTACAAATAAGCAGATGAGTCCCTTTTTGCTTGTTGTCGAAGATCTCCTCCTTTGTTGATGAAGAGTCTTCTGCTTCCTTGAACCGCAACTCAGAAGATGTACCAGTGCATGGCAACGGGTTGGGTCAAGGCTATAATGGAATCCTACTCTATTGAAGATTTTCCTATAAGGGAAATAGAGCAATTCCAATCATTCATGCATTCAAGGCATCACAGCTCAATGATTTGCCATTAAGATGGCAGCTGGATAATCCTTGAATGCAGAAGTTCATTCCCCAATCCACTCTATTGAATATCAATGATGAGGGTGGATTGGATGATGAACTTCCATGAAAGAAAGGGCTTTGGGTATATGATCTAAGGTTAAACACTGAAAAGCACTCTCTTCTTTCTCTACCAGCAACTAAAGACAAGCTCTCTATATATAGGCAAAAAGTTCCAACGGATATAAAACGGTCACATTTATGACAGAGTTCGATATCATCGAGCAGGGTCGATATCATCGAGCGTATACTCTCGATTGTATCGACTGCACACTCGATGACAAAAACTCAAATGTCATACGCTTTTGAAACATTTTGTCAGCTGATCGAAAAAATCGAAACACGCGTCGATGTCATTATATTTCGAACTCCGATTTCATCGATACGAGGATCGATTCCTAGACATTTGAATAATGAGAGAGACATGCCATTGAAATATTTCAGGTCAAGGATATGATTGAGGTACACTCGAGATCATCAGAATTTGAATGTCGATGATATCGGTAGTCGGGTCGATGCATCGATAAATCCAAAGGATTTTTCAGTTAAGCTTGCTGGACAGTTTATGTCCATTCTCGATGCAATCGGCCCAGCCTCAATATCATCGATATATGAATATCGATTCTATCGAGTGCCCCTCGATCGAAGATAAAGACCACCTGAAAATATGCTGGTAAACAGTGTCCAAGATCAATATCATCGAAGACCTTCCGATATCATCGATTTTTGAATTTCGAGGATATCGAGAAGAACTTCAATATATCGAAGATTTTATGATTTTCCATAGAAAAACAGGGACACCGAAATCTCTGTGTTGATTTTATCGAGTCAACTTCAATAGACTCGAGATTCATATTTTGATGATATCGATACAGCTATCGATACATCGATAATTCCGTCCAGAAGTATATGCGGTTGCTGGACAACTTATGTCCTCATTCGATATTATCAAGTGAGCTTCGAGGACATCGACGGAACTTCTTGATTATATCGATCAGACTATTGATAAATTGACGGAGGTAGAAACTTAGAGATTTTCTGAAATTTTGAAAAGTTTTCTAACTAAAAAACCCTGGGATATTCTAATCAATTTTAAGGGTTTTATTTACCTGGTGTTTTGGGACATGGGATGTGAGGCTTAGATATACCTGTGACAAGTTCTGGCACACATCTGGTTGAGGCAGATGATTGATTGATCTTCCATGGAGCTTCTCTGTCTTTCGGACTCAGCACTCACGCTAATTGACAAACCAGGGCGCTTTCAATCTCCTCGTTTGTCAATTACGTGACAAAAATACCAAAACACCCTAGAACAACATCTAGACAAAGCATCCTAAATTGTGTGTACATGCATTTTACACAATTTTACAATATCTAGTGAATCCATACACACAATCAGTAGTTGCTCCCCCTAACAGCATTCTCCCCCTTTCTTAGTGCAGCTGCTCCCTCTAGCACTTGCATCACCATTCACAAGCAGAGATACACAATTTGCCTTTTCAGGGTATTGGATTTGTTCTCCCCCTTTTTGTCAGTCATTGGCAAAGGATAATACGATAAGAGATATTGACTGAAGTTTGAAGCAATATGGAAGAATAAAATGCAGAGCATGCATAAGATAGATGTAAAACAAACATCGCATTTCAGCAACCATGTATGCATTAACAATATGTAGATAAAAAAAATATCACATGCATTCCACATCATTTAAGAGATGATCAGATAAAACAGGGGTATAATCATGGAAGTAAATATGTGAATTATAATCAGCCATATCAAAAAATATCCAAAATGTATATACTGCCCCAGTTTGGCAGGAGTATAGTAGTCAGTCAGTGTAATCAAGAAACCCATCTAATCTTAGCCCAAAAAAAGAGCACACCCAAAACAAAATGTTGTGAAGACCGCAGCGATATAAAGCTTTCCCAGTCAGCTCCTAACATCCCCGAGGATCACCATGTGTGAGCAGATCTACCATTTGCTGGCTGGTTTGTTGGAGAACGTCTACTTTCTCTTCAATCGCAGTGAGTCGCCTCTCACATTTGTAAAGGTGCTCCTCCATACTAGCCATCTCGTTCAGTAGGTGACGTTCAAGGTGATGAGCTTGGCGATTCGTGATAGACTCTGGACTTAATAGTGGCGTTCGATTGGACCCCCAAGGAGTAGGAGGACATGAAGGTTGAGCATGTGGAGTGGCCGACTGCATGGGAGCACTATTTTCTGGAAGAGATGAAGTGAGACATATCTGTTGTGCCACCTGAGCTGCATCACTATCAAACCATGCTTCTGGATGACGGCATCAGATGTGGCAGGGAGGCAAATATGATGAGCGAGTTTACAAATGAGTGCAGGAAAAGCTAGTGTATTCCGATGGTCGCCTTGGATGATCCGAATTAACTGCTTGAGAAGAAGCGTTGGGAGGCAAACCTGAATTTCTTGATACACATCGTAAAGCAAATTCAGCACAAAGGGAGGAAGTTGATTACTATTCACATCACATGGATATACAGTGGACCCAAAAATGCTATGGAGGATTTTAAAAGTGGGCCTAAGATGATTAATGTGAAGCGAATTATCATCATCATTTCGAGGAACAGTGGTCCCTTGACATAGTGCGCGAGTTACCTCTCCCCAAACACCCAAACCATTGAGATTCCTATTGGTTATTGGAATTCGAGTGACCTCGAGATCTAGAAGATGACCTAAAGTGATGGGAGTGATGAGTTTAGAGTAATGCAGGAATTCAATTTGAATGCACGTGGGATCATCACGAATGACATGACATTTGTTGAAGAATTTATAGATCAAACCAAGTTGATAAGAACCCCTAAGATTCAGAATGTTTTGCCATCCTATCACTTCTAGGAGGAGGTTCACACCAAAAGGCTCGATGGCACTATTAAGAACTAGACGTTCAACAACAGTGGCTGGATGTCTTTCCGCTGGAATGAGTTGATACGTACTCGGTTGCTTGGTCTTTGATTTTGAAGAATGAGGAGGAGACTTACCTTTCCCTCTGATCATGATTTTTCAGTGTGAGAGACAGGCAAAGGTAAGAAGAAGCAGCCAGAGAAGAAAGGGAATATGAGGATTTGAAATCGAATACATCCTTCGTTATTAAAGCAGAGTTGTCGATCATATTGATCCCTTATCGATGGCATCGATCTCTTGCTCATAATGACATTAAAGACCATGTTAATGACCATTGCTAATATCCAGTGGAAATTGTGAAAGTCCAACCGTTGGGAAGGACTGCTGGTTATAACTTTGCATTCCCGAGATTCTTCGATTTCATCGATGGCGAATATCATTATTATCGAACTGTAAGTATTGATGATATCGACACAGTTTAGATATCATCGAGAATGTCATAATCTGAAAATCAATGAGGTTCAGATTTGTGGCTGATACTTACCCATGAATGTCCTAGTGTGAAGATTTACCTATGAGGATCATGGTCACTGAGATATCATCAATGAGTGTATACTCCAATGCATTTTTAAGATCACTAAACCTATTTAAATCAAGAGGTTTAGTGAGAATGTCTGTGAGTTTCCTTTCTGTGGATACATAATATAACACAATAATCTTGTCTTCAACAAGTTCTCGGATAAAATGATGACGGATGTCAATATGATTGGTCGAGAATGTTGAACAAGATTTTTTGAAATGTTGATAGTGCTTGGTTATCATAGAAAAGACCCATCATGGGTTGTTCAATCCCGTAGTCCAGCAACATCTATTTCATCCATAGGAGTTGTGCACAGCAACTTCCAGCGGCAATGTATTAAGGCTCGGCAGTAGATAATGATATTGAGTTTTGCTTCTTACTCTGCCAAGAGACTAGACAATTTCCAACATAAAAGCATTCTCCACTTGTTGATTTTCGATCATCCAAGTTTTTAGCCTAATCGGCATCAGAGTATCTAGTGATAATGGTGGATGTTTCAAATGGATACCACAGTTCGAAAGAGGTAGTTCCTGCTATGTATTTAATGATCTTTTTAATAGCTGTCAGGTGAGATTCCTCGGGATCTACCTGATACCGAGAGCATACTCCCACACTAAAAGATATATCAAGACGACTGGCTATGAGATATAGTATGCTTCCTATCATACTTCGATAGAGATGTTGATTCACACTTTTACCATTAACATCTTTGGAGAGTTTGAGTGTGGTGCTCATGGGAGTATGATAAGTACGAATAGGTTAGAGACCAAACCTTTTTACCAAATCGTTTGCATACTTGGTTTGAAAAATGAAGATTCCATCATTTAGCTGCTTGACCTGTAATCCTAGGAAGAAGTTTAATTCACCAACCATACTCATTTCAAATTCTGATTTCATGAGATTGGCGAATTTGAGAGCAGCATCTTCACATGTTGATTCAAAGACTATATCATCCACATAAATTTGTGCAATAAGCAGTGAGTCCTTTGTTGTTTGAGTAAATAATGTTTTTACCTACACTTCCTCTGAAGAATTTATGGTCCAAAAGAAATTTTGTCAATCGTTCATACTAAGCACGTGGTGCTTGTTTGAGACCATAAAGGGCTTTCTTCAGACGATAAACATAATGGGGATATTTAGGATCTGAAAATACCTTTGGTTGTTCTACATAAACTTCTTCAGCAAGATCCCCATTAAGGAATGCACTTTTTACGTCCATTTGAAATAATTTAAACTTTAATGCACAAGCAATAGACATAAGAATTCTAATAGACTTAAGACAAGCTACAGGAGCAAATGTCTCATCAAAATCAATGCCTTCTATCTGTGAGTACCCTTGAGCTACAAGCATTTCTTTGTTCCTAATCACATTTCCTAATTCATCAGATTTATTCTTGAAGACCCATTTGGTTCCAATGACATTTGTATCGAGTGATCTGGAAACCAATTGTCATACCTCATTTCTCTAAAATTGTTGAAGTTCTTCTTGCATAGCATTTATCTAGTGTTCATCTTGAAGAGCTTCTACAATATTCTTGGGTTCAATCTTTGAGGTAAAGCAGAAATGACTATAGATATTTTCTATCTGCCGTCGAGTTCTTACACCATCATTAGGATCTCCAACAATTTGTTCTCGAGGGTGATCCTTAATGATGGGCATGTTGGATGATGGTTGGGGTTCATTGGATGATAGAGATTTGTTATTTGATTTATCTAGTATGCATGAATCTACATCATCTTCTAATTCATTTATAGGGGTATCTCCTTCATGAGGTTGATCATTGATTACCACATTGACTGACTCTTGAATAGTAAGGGTTCTTAGATTGTACACTCTATAAGCATGACTATTCATAGCATACCCCAGAAAAATACCTTCATCACTTTTAGATTCAAATTTTTCAAGGTGATCTCTGTCTTTCAAGATATAGCAATTACTTCCAAAAACCCAAAAATATTTCACACTAGGTTGTTTCCCATACCATAGTTTGTATGGAGTTTTGTTTAAGCCTGCTCTAAGGTATACTCTATTTATGATGTAGCAAGCGGTATTGACAGCTTCTGCCCAAAAACTTTTTGCCATATCTTTCCATTTAACATAATTGATTCCATTTCCTGCAATACCCAATTTTTCCTTTCAACGACTCCATTTTGCTATGGGGTTTTTGGAGCTAAGAATTCATAACAAATTCCTTTCTCATTGTAATATTTTTCAAATCTTTCATTTTCAAATTCCCCACCATGATCACTTCTGATGCGATTTATGCAATATCCTTTTTCATTTTGAAGTCGTTTTACCAAGATTACAAATTCCTCAAAGGCATCTGATTTCTCTCGAAGAAATGCAACCCAAGTAAATCTGGTATAGTCATCTACTACTACAAGGAAGTATCTTTTCTTGTCATGGCTTTCCACTTTAGTTGGACCAACCAAATCCATATGCAGCAGATCCAAAGGTTTTGTTGTTGCTATGGTAGTTGTCTTTTTGTGGCAGACTTTTATCTGTTTTCCTTTTAGGCATTCTCCTCCAACAACTTTTTCCTCTTTTCTAATCTTAGGAAGTCCTCTAACCAAATTTCTTAAACTGAGCTTAGCTAAATTTCGATAGTGAACAAGTCCCAATCTTTGGTGTCATAGTTTGGATTCATCCTTTACAGCAATATTACACTTTATGGATAGCACACTCTTATTTGTACTCTTAATAACATAATAGTTATCACTAGTGCGTAATCCTTTTATGAGAGATTTTCCTGTATGATCTAAAATCCTACATACATCCTTTGAGAAAGTGACCAGATGTTCTTTGTCACAGATTTGATTGATACTAAGGAGATTATGTTTCAAACTTTCTACACAAAGAACATGTTTGATTTTTGGAAGGCCTAGTACAGCTATTGTTCCTTGTCCAACAATTTTGGCTGAGCTACCATCTCCAAATGTAATTGATCCTCCATCAAAGTCTGAATACTCACAAAACTGAGTTTGATCACCAGTCATGTGTCTAGAGCATCCACTATCAAGGTACCATTTTGAACTATTGCCAACTTTCAAAGCAGTGTGGATTACAAAGCAATTGTTCTGATCTGTCACACCCTCTGAGATACGTTTGATCATGATTCCAACTTCAGTCAAGATCACTCTCTAGGCGGTGAAGCCCTTAAAAGAGACCCGCTCTAATACCAATTGAAATTGCGATAATGACCGCCTTAGTTGAAGTAGGAATATGCTAATATGTCATAGAGGGGGGTGAATAGAACTTTTTAATAATTTTATAACAATTTAAAATCCTATCACACTAATCCTAACAGCAAGCATACATTAGGATTACTCAAAAGTAACTCTACTGGCTTTCAAGCCCGGTAGAGGATCCAATCACAAACTATTCGAGAGATGAACAATATATAATATAGTTTATGATAGATATGACTGTGTGTGTGTGAGGTGTGATCTCAAATAGTCAAGTATGAAAATATTTATGGAAATCACATAAGCAAATGTAAGACAATAGCAATCTCAAACATAGTCATTTTTATAGTGGTTCGGCTACTTGTCTACTCCACTCCTGGTAACCACACTCAACCCTCGAGTGTACCAGATTTCACCAAGGAGATTTCACACGGTTCACCTCAAACCCAAGGTTTTAAATCAGGTTCACCTTTAACCATTACAACCTACACCTAGGCTGACAGTTTATGCTCCCATGAGCAAGGGTCAACATATAGCACCCAATTTTAGGCACACTGGCCAAGGATCCACACAAGGAACCTATCATGTTTATGCTCTCACGAGCCAGGTCAACACAAGGCACTCACTTTTAGGCACACTGGCCAAGGATCTTCTAGAAGACCCTAACTGTTTATGCTCTCTACAGAGCAATGGTCAACACAACTCACCCACCACATACACTCCCGCGGAGGCCTCGTAGAGGACTTGCAAGGGGTGAGAAACACCTTAGACCCAATCCTACAAAGGAATGATCACAAGGGTCCTTTGGACTCGGATAACTTACAGATAAGCAAATGAGTCCCTTTTTGCTCCTTGTCAAAGATCTCCTCCTTTGTTGATGAAGAGTCTTCTGCTTCCTTGAACCACAACTCAGAAGATGTACCAGCGCATGGCAACGGGTTGGGTCAAGGCTATAATGGAATCTTACTCTATTGAAGATTTTCCTATAAGGGAAATAGAGCAATTCCAATCATTCACACATTCAAGGCATCCTAGCTCAATGATTTACCTTTAAGATGATAGCTGGAGGATCCTTGAATGCAAAAGTTCATTCCCCAATCCACTCTATTGAATATCAATGATGAGGGTGGATTGGAGGATGAACTTCCATCAAAGAAAGGGCTTTGGGTATATGATATAAGGTTAAACACTCAAAAGCACTCTCTTCTTTCTCTACCAGCAATTAAAGACAAACTCTCTATATATAGGCAAAAAGTTCCAACGAATATAAAACGGTCACATTTATGACAGAGTTCGATATCATCGAGTATAGTCGATATCATCGAGCGTATACTCTCGATTGCATTGACTAGCCGCTCGATGACACAAAATCAAATGTCATACGCTTTTGAAACATTTTGCCAGCTGGTCGAGGAAATCGAAAGACGTGTTGATGTCATCGGATTTTGAACTCCGATTTCATTGATACAAGGATCTATTATCAACATTTGAATAATGAGAGAGACATGCCTTTGAAATATTTCAGGTCAAGGATATGATCAAGGTACACTCGAGATCATCGGAATTTGAATGTCGATGATATCGGTAGTCGGGTGGATGCATCGATAAATCCAAAGGATTTTCCAGTTAAGCTTGCTGACAGTTTATGTCCATTCTCGATGCAATCGGCCCGGCCTCAATATCATCGATATATGAATATCGATTCTATCGAGTGCCCCTCGATCCAAGATAAAGACCACCTGAAAATATGCTAGTAAATAGTGTCCAAGATCAATATCATCGAAGACCTTCCGATATCATCGATTTTTGAATTCTGAGGATATCAAGCAAAACTTCGATATATCAAAGATTTTATGATTTTCCATAGAAAAACAAGGACACCGAAATATCTGCTGTCGATTTTATCCTGTCAACTTCGATAGACTCGAGATTCATATTTCGATGATATCAATACATCGATAATTCTGTCCAGAAGTATATGCGGTTGCTGGACAACTTATGTCCTCATTCGATATTATCGAGTGAGCTTCGAGGACATCGACAGAACTTCTCGATTATATCGATCAGACTATCGATAAATCGACAGAGGTAGAAAACTTAGAGATTTTCTGAAAATTTGAAAAGTTTTCTAACTAAAAAACTCTAGGATATTCTAATCAAAATTAAGGGTGTTATTTACCTGGTGTTTTGGGACAAGGGATGTGAGGCTTAGATTTACCTGTGCCGAGTTTAAGCACACATCCGGTTGAGGCAGATGATTGATTAATCTTCCTATGGAGTTTCTCTGTCTTGCGAACTCAACACTCACGCTAATTGACAAACCAGGGCACTTTCAAGATTGGTTTTTGCACCTTGAGTATTGGAGGAAAACATGAACCATACAGGAAAAATCAATGTCCTAACGATTGCATCGATATGCAATCGAGGATAACTTCGATGGAATCGAAAAAAGTTCGATTGCATCGAAAAACTAACCCATACAGTCCAACAACAAACTGAACAAAAAGCTGGGTATTGTCAATTACATAGAATTAAGGTCAATGACATCGAGATTCAAATTTCGATGTTGAAAATGAGAGCTTAAGAAGTCCTAGAGAGAGAGAGAGAGGGGGGGGGGGTGAATAGGACTACACCAAATAATCGAATAAAGTGCTAAATAATAAATAAATCAGAGATCTCAATTTTCTAAGTATTGAAACGTTGATTTCAAATGATTCGTAGGACAACCTTCACCTAAAAGTTTAGGCAGGACAACCTTATTTCATGAATACTTTTAAAATCAAAATCTCAAACTTTGCAAGAGTAAATAAAAATAAATATTACAATCATTTACCACTTAAACTGAAATGTAAATACAATCATTCACCACATAAAAGATAAAAATATTCACCACAAAACATAGAGAATTATAGTGGTTCGGTGTGTCAATAACTGTTCTAAAATAGCCACACCTACTCCACTCTCAAAATTACTCTCCACATAATCTTGACTTTCACTATGAAAAAGGTTTTCTTAGGGTCACCTTAAAACTGATATACTTGTGATTTTACCGGGCTATCACAATCAAACCCCTCACCGAGATTTTCAGGCTATCTCAGACAAAACCTAAACTGAGATTTTCTAGCTATCTCAGAAAAATCAAAATAAGAATCGAAGGTATACTTATCTTCACCGTAGAAGATGTTTCAAAAGTTGTGGTCGAAGAACCGTTTTTCTTGAATGTCGATTGTTCAACGTTCAGTCAATAGAAAAGGTCCAAGGTTCTATTATTTTTAATTAAGTTCAAACCAATGGCTACTTGAGTTAATTCTCTTAAATCTCAAAAGAATAGTAGTATTCACTCTCTTTAGAATCAAAATGACAGAATCCGAGAATAAGAGAATTAAACAAAAGCTATAAAAATAATTTATAAATACTATTCAATAACTTGCTAATAATTGGAGCTTCTCTCTCTCTCTCTCTCTCTCTCTCTCTCTCTCTCTCTCTCTCTCTCTTGAATAAGAATTTTGATGATAATCAATTGATATTTCAGATTGAGAGAGAACCTCAATTTATAGGAAAATAAGTTGAATCTTCGACTAGCCCAAGCACCAGATTCTGTTCAACGGATTTTTAGATTTAAGCGGGATAAGATTTATCCAATCTTCGACTGGTCAGAGGCCCAGTTTGACTAGTTAAAGGTGGTCTTCGACTGGTCGAAGATCCCAAAATCTGAATCGATTTATTTACTGGACTTCGAGCCGGAATCCCTAGGGCTGGTTGAAGATCAACCTTCAACTAGTCTAACAAAAAATTCGATTGGTCGAATTTGCAACAAAAAATCCGTTTTGCTTCAACTAGAACTTAGACTGGCCGAGAAAACTTAGACTAGTCGAACCAAACCTTAGGCTAGTCGAATTTCAAGCAAACACAAGTATAAAAATTCAATTTAAATAATTTTTTGAAAGCGCCAAAACCTAAGGTCTTTCTAGGGTTTTCTATTACCTGAAATGTGCAATAACTAAACTTCTTTATATTGAACTTGATTAGTAACTTCATCTTGTCATTAGAGCTTGATCTTCTACTAGAACATCAGTTGATCTTAAGCTTGATCTTATCTTGATCTTGGACCAGACTTGAACTTGATCTTCTCTTGATCTTGTATTAGACTTGAAGATTTCTTGACAAGTTGTTTTGACTATATGAAATTTGACAACTAAAGTGTGTTTTAATCATTTTAGCACTTACAGATGTCATCGATCCAACTTCGATTAAATCAACCATGTGCTTACTTCCTTCACGATTGAAATACTCTCTAAGTGCTCCTCGATGTAATTGAAGTTCGCATCAAAAGTAAGTTATCGATGGCATCGAAGCTCATTTGATTGCATTAATATAAGGACCAAATTGTTCAGCAAGCTTCCTAGAAAAATCTAATATTTTCGATTGCATCGACGACCGTTCAATGACATCGAAATTCAAAATTTGATAGCATCGAAGGTCTGATTGATTACATCGAATAAGGGACAAAACTGTCTAGCAACCAAAGTATATTTTTCAAAGGAATCCCGATTGCATCGAAACATCCCTCGATGACATCAAAGTGCACATCGATGACATCAAAGGGTGCTCAATGAGATTGGACAGAATCTATCCTGCACCCAACTGAATATCCTGGTGTAGGTAGATAATGCAATCGGAGAAGGTTTGATGACATCGAAATTCAAATTTCGATGGCATCGAATACCCTTCGACGACATCGACAATGTCAGATTTCTGCCCATTTTTTTACCATTAGGATTCAACTTTATATATACTATTGGGTTGCTTCTTAATAAAAATAGCTAGAATTGAAAAGAGCTTGAGAGAGTTATTGTAGTGGTTAATACCCTTATCCTCAAGCCCTGTTTCCCATAAGAGTTCATCATTCAATCTATAACACAAGCATTTATTGACATCCTTATTGCTTGGATTGAGTTATGAACTCGGGCATTCTTTGAGTTTCCAGTAGCACTCTTTAATGGTGAATCTTTGCACTGAAAATGAATGCTTAGCTCATGAGAATCTTCTCTAAACTTAAAAGAAAAATCACTTATTAGAGAAGATCAAACCATACCCTAAACCAACAACCTTGGAGCATTGATTAGAGCATCAAGCGAACGGTTGTGGTTCAAGAAAGCTGAAGACTCTTCATCAACTGGAAGATCTTCATCGACATGTATGAAGTTAGTAGGATGTGATTGGAGATGTATTAAGTAATGACTCGATAATTTGGAGATTCAATGATGGGGTCATGGATATTTAACCTACTCTTAAGTGTGTATTGTAGTAATGCATTGAGCGATGGCAGAACTAAGCTAGACTAATGGCCCTAGACTTATTGCAACATGGTTAGAAAAAAAAATGGAGTGATTAAGCGAAGAAGTTAAATTAATAAAACGTCCATGGAAGACAAAGGGATAAGCAGCATGGAGTTGCAAAGGGTTGATTTATTATTGTTGATGAGGGCCTAGAACTCTTCTTCGAGAGCTGCTTGTATAGGCTTATGAGAGGCGATGGTTGCGTGTAAGTCTTGTAGTTTACACGTGAATCTTCCAGTCATGAAGCAACGATATCCTATTAAGATTTGGAATGCTTGTTATACAATGCAATCGTATGTGATTTGTCTTTATTTTTGGATGACTTTTCAAAATTTGCTCCTAATTCCTTAATGGCCTAAGAGGGTTTTGAACATCCCATTAGGAGATTTTCCTTTATGGGTTGATATGGGACAACTATGTCTTGGGTATGTTGGACTATGAAGAATCCAACATTGACAGGTCTTTGAAAAACTTAGCACGCTAGGAGTCACACAAGTATGGTGTACGTCGGTCACGTGCTTTGTGAATGATGATTGCCTTTTCATATGTAGACGTGTGTATGGTTCCAGGTAGGGTTCCTTTGGGCAAATTATGTGCAACTAAGAGATAACCTTTAGCAATCTCTCTTGGCCTGAGTATGTTTTACTCTTGTCTTGAGTACAAGTGTGCCAACATGTGGCGGTTTCTCATTGGTCAATGTGGATTATGCCCATCAAAGTGTAAACAAGCCCCACTGAGAGGAAAGCCTAATGCAATGATCAATGTATCTACATTCCAAGTGGTCTACACTATAAAGATAAATTCAAACATTACTAAATAGCAAAACACAAATATGGTCCACTCCATGAGTGGCTATAGTGAAGTAAAAGTGATGCTCATGATGGGCTAACCTATTAGACAGGTTGGATGTCATATACACATGAAGGGTTGGGAGTTATCTGCTGGTTGGACCTTAATCTATGGTCTAGCCCGCTGGACTTGAGACCTTTCTCATTAAAAAAAATATAATTTTACCATACACCCTCCATTGATTTTTGATAGGGCACACTGTGATGTGCATGTGAGAACAATAGATGTGTAATCTCATGTTTGGGCCAAAAAAATATAATAAAAAATAATAATAATAAGGCTAACTTGTGATCTAGGTGGGACAAACCAAGGGAAACAACTGGGAGAGATGTCCACCCTTGATTTTTATAGGGGCCATTGTGATGGGTATGTGAAATCCACTCCAAACATTAGATGCCACACCAAAAGCTATGCTTGTAACACAAAAATCTGGCTCATATGAGATTCAAGTGGTCCACATCAAGGAAATCAATTTAGAGTGTAACCTTTTTCTTGTACACTATTTCCGATCATGCGGTCCACCTAAACTTGGATGAGGCTGGTTAAGGTGGATTTTATGTTAATACCACAATAAGGCCCACCCAAGCCTCGACCCATTTTCCAAAGTGACGTAAGACAATAATTCCACTATGTAATATTTATTAACATTAATGAATTACTAAATTAGGCTAACTAGTTGTAACTACAACTAGTTATGTGTGAGTATTTCTATCTGTGTGTGTATGAGAAATGCTCACACACAATTAGTTGCACGTCCAGTTAGTAACCTTATTTAAGAAGAACTTAATGTTAGGGCCTGTTTGTTAACGCTGAATTTTTGCACTTAACACGGAATTGGGAAAAAGCTTCGTGTTTAGTGGTGTTGTTAATGTATTGTTAACGCTGAAGAAGGAAAGCGCAAAGTGGTTTTTCACTAAATTCTTTCTGTGATAGGAGTCTGGCTTAATGGTGAACGTGGAATGCGCTCCGTGAAATTTTTATTAAACAAAAATTTTTGCTTACAAAATTACCCTTTTAAGTTACTACGGATGGGCTACTCCCCTGCCACTGGCCCTGGGCTAGTGGTTGGTGCTCTGTGGTCCCCACCATGATGTATGTGTTTCACCATTCCGTTCATCCATTTTTAAAGATCAATTTAGGGATTTATTCCAAAAATGAGAGGGATATAAATCTCAGGTGGACCACACCACATGAAAACAATAGTGATCGGATATCCACCATAAAATCCTAAGGCTCATTATACAGTTTATTTGACATCTAATATGTTGATTAGGTCATACAGGCCCAGATTAAGGGAAAAAACAAAAATCAGCTTGATCCAAAACTTTTATGGCCCCCAAAATGTTTTTAATGATCAACTTTCATTCAACGTTGTTTCCTATAATGTGGTCCACTTGAGATTGGGATATACCTCATTTTTTGTCTCATATATTAAAATGATCTGTAAAAATAGATGGATGGAACGGATGAAACACATACATCATGGTGGGGCTCACAGAGCACTGGAATGTCAGGGGAGTAGCCAATCTGTTTCCGATACATGTCAATGCGAAGATGGAGCGCTGACGCTCCTGGACGCGGATGGCTTTCGCAGGAAGTTCCTGCACTTAAAACTTAGGTGGGTCCACCACGATGTTTTTTAGAAATCCACTACGTCCATCCGTTTTGTGAGCTCATTTTAGGAGAAGAAATCAAATTTGAGCAGGATACAATACTCAAGTGGGTCGTACTAAAGGAAAAGGTGGTTAGGGAAATATCTACTGTTGAAACCTCCTTAGGTTCGATAGTGATCTTTACATGCCATTCATACCGTTAATAATGTCATTTGTGCTGGGATGAACTGAAAAACACAAATAATAGTGTTATTCAAAACTTTTTGGGCCCCATGAATATTTCAACGTGGACGTTCAATTATCACATTTTCAGCCCATTAGATATAGTTTATTTTTGGCCTCATCTCCTAAAATGAACTTTAAAAAAACGAATAGATAGAGAGGATTTCTCACAAATATGACAGTGGGCCCCACCTGGGTTCCAGTGTAGGAACTTCATGCAAAAGCTTTCGCAGGAAATCCGCGTTGGACGCTCCTCGCTCTCCCTGTTGTACTAACGGTTCAAAGGAGATCAAAGTTACATGGCCTTACAATGATGTATTTATTATATCCACACTATTCTTCAAATTTTCGAGATTATTTTAGAGCATTACCCAAAAAATGAATCATATCCCCTTGATTCAAAACTTCTGTGACCCCCAAAAGGTTTTCAATGGTAGACGTTAATCCCCCACTACTTTTTGCAGTGTGGTCCACTTTATTTTTGGATCTATCTTATTTTTGGGCTCAAGACTTAGGACGAGCTCAAAAAATTTATGGGTGGTTTGGATATAACGAATACCGCATGATGGGACCCATAGAACTTGCTGACGTCAATACACAGCTATAGCTGGTGTGTGGTACAACAGCCAATCCAGGAAACGGATTGGCTACTCCCCCTGCCACCAGCCAATGGCTAGTGGTCGTTGCTATGTGGGCCCTAACATGATGTATTTGTTTCATCCATGCCGTCTATCTATTTTGATAGATCATTTTATTGCATGAGACCAAAAATGAGGTATATCCCGATCTCAAGTGGAGCACGTTATATGAAACAGTGTTAAATGAGCATCTACCATTAAAAACTTTTAGGGGCCATGACTTAGGCCACCTTTGTTAAATCTAAAGCCTAAAGCCTGAATCTATAGTGTTGAATGAGCCACATGATAAGAAATAAGATGTACCCAAAACTTAAATGGGCCACATGATAGGAAATAGTGGGGATTTTGTGACCACCGTTGAAACATTTATATGGCCACAAAAGTTTTGTATAGGTTTAAGTTCACGATGTTTTCACTTCATCTCAGTCAAAATGACCTTATAAACAGTTTGGATGGAATTTAAACATCAAGGTAGAGTCTAGGAATGTTTCAATGGTAGGCATTCCTTTTCCCACTGTTTCATCTTGTATGGCCTACTTGAGTTTTAGATACTCTTCATTTTGGTTGAATGCCCTAAAAAGAGCTTGAAAAATGGATGGACGTGTTGGATTTCTCACAAACATCATAGTGGGCCCTGCCCAAAATCCTTGCACTGGAACTTCATGCGACGTCCATATGCTAGATTTAATGCTAAAGCCTCTTGCAGAATTCCCTGCACTAGAAACATAGGTGGGCTCACCTTCATGTTTGTGAGAAATCCACCTCGCCCTTCGGTTTTGTGAGTTTATTTTAGAACATGGGACTAAAACTGAGGTGGATCCGATAATCAAGTGGGCCCAAAACGTGAGGATTGAACGTCCTAATTTGAAATATTCCTAGGGCAACATAAGGAATTTATCCATTTTTTTTTTTTTTTATGAACGATGATATTTTATCCATTTTTTTTAAGAATAATGATATTTTAATTTTCTCTTAAGTATTTAAGTTTATTTGAATTAAATAGAATAATTTTATTCTCATTTAATAAAAATAATAATTTCTTTATAATGTAAAACATTTCCAAATAGGAGATAGGGGCAAATGCGTCAAATTAATGTATTTCAGATATTTCAGATGTTTGTTAACAAATAAGTTGTTTCGAATTCAGTACTTAATTTTCAGACTTCGTCCATACTTACCAAACAAGTTTTTTGACTTCAGCTTTCAGATTCAACCTTTAGATTTCATATTCAGGCTTCAGATTTCAGATTCAGACTTTAGACTTCAGATTTAACAAACGGGGCCTTAGTAAATGTTCTCCATGAAAGTTATTTCAGGGAGGAAAAGGAATTGTTGGCTTGGACGGCCCACTATGGCATTAATTTGAAATTCACCCTATCATCTTGTAAGTCATCCCATGATAGACCCGGGGCCCAAAATTCAGCCCCATCCACGTTTCAAGTGTAACATTCCATTGAAAATAATGTACATAAAAAGCTCACCCTCCGAAATATAACCCTTGGTGTGGCCCACTTGAATCACCTATGAGCCTACTTTTTAGTTCTTAGGCCGATGTTGGTGTGGCATCTGACTCAACTGTCTCCATTGGTATGGCCCGCTTAAATCATAGATCAACCTAATTTTTTGGCTTTGGGTCCAACATGGATTATTCATGTAATGGTCAAAGTGAATCTCATGTATACATCATGGACCCCCTTAAAAAATAAGGCACAATAGGTGTTAGTTTCAATCAAAGTTTATGAGATAAGTGACACATTTCTAAGAATAATGGGTGTAGATAAGGTTTTACTCCCATAACACAATGACATGTGTTTCTCTAACCATGGGGCCAAACTTGATGTATGTGTTGTATCTCCACACCGTCCATTTTTTGCAGATCATTTGAGTGCATGTTTCCTAAAAATGAAGTAAATCCAAATCTGAAGTGGACCACATGATGGGAAATAGTGGACATTGAACACCTACAATTAAAAGCTTCTTAGGGTCCACCAAAATCTTTATTTACCATCCAACCTGTTGATAAGGTCACACAGACATGGATGAAGGGAAAACATAAATATCAGCTTGATCCTAACATCTATGGCCCCATGAAGTTTTTAATGGTTAATCACTACTGTTTCCTGTGGTGTGGTCCACACGAGATTTGGATCTAAGTCATTTTTGGTACCATGTGCAAAATTGAACCGAAAAATTGATGGACAACTTGGATATACAACAAATGCATCAAGGTGGGCCTTACAGTAAGGGAAATACACATTATGGTTTTACTCAAGTAGCACCTAATCCACATATTAATTAAAATAACCCTCAATTATGACATAATAAAGGTGCTCACACTGTATTTTTAATGTATATATTTTTTAGCCAACCGGACACTTTTTGGCTTTTGGAATGATGAAAATGCCACTCTGCCAGCCATCCCCTCGTATGGTGTTAGCTTGTCACGAAAGTCGCGAGGGCCTTTTGAGAATAAAATATGAGCCCCACTAAATTAATAATTGGGGTCACCCCTCGACAGTCATGAACCCACATTCAGGGCATTTTTTAAAAAATGGAGTTATTTGTGGCCCACAACTATATTAACGTTGCGAGTTAATTTTGAATTATTTCCTCTAATGTGGTCCATCCGTGATGTGTTTTGCCCTCAAACTTGGGAAGATGGCATGAAACTAAAATCCATTTTATTTAAACAGCTTGGATCTATTACAAGATGTTTTGGTGGGCCCAACATAAGATGTGAGATGGGTTCAATAGGTGGGTCCCTTGTGTAGGAATGTCATTTAGCATTTCTTTCTCTTTTTTCTTCATTTTTTAAAGGAGGAGACCATTTTGGTTCTTAGGACCGTTATCACGTTTGTGTAGGGGTGTTGTAATGCCCTGAAATTTGGGGGTCGAGCATAGACTCAACTCCCGAGTTCCAACGCATCACTTATGCAACATAGATAATGATAATTTAATATTATCCATGTTAGTGCATTAAAGATGAATGGGATTAAGCCAAAATAGCATATCATACTCTAGAGATAGTTAAATTACGCAAGCGGAAGACTGTGATAGATATATAAAATATATAAACTGTCGTAAGTCTCCAGAGTTTGAACATGTTACCAGGTCAAATATATCGACGTATACTCCAAAAATGGACAAAATGAATATACAAGGGTGTTCTAAAAGAACAAACTAAAGTGTAATGACATCTAATCAGCAACCTGTAACCCCATCGATCAGAAGATGGTCTACATAGACCCGCCTAATAGCTGCATAAAGGAGAAACCCTCCTCATCATCATAAAAGTCCAACTCCGCTTCACAAGCATCGCCATCATCTGAAACTCAAACAGGGTTTGGTTGGTGTGTACAACACCGTCCCATAACGTGGGAGTGAGTGATCAACTCAGTGGAACAATAAAGCAGAGGTTAACATGTTATCAATTCAGTCAAGCAGTAATGATAAAGCAGTAAATCACACATCCCTAAGTACTCTTGTTAATGCAAGAATGGTATGAATGTATGATGTATGCCCTCGCCTATGCTCCCTCAGCGACTTCATTTCACGTTCGCGCATGAACAACACTGCCTCAGTCTTTGACCTGCTACGCCTGAACCACGCGTAATGCGGTGCATGCATATGATTACCAAGTTCTTATTAGTTCTTTTCATACAGCAGGGTTGGGAAACTAAGGTACCTCCCTTATATTAATACCCAAACAATGATCCATTCTAGGGTCGTCAGTCCTAGTAAATCTCATACGATGTTGCAGTTCTAGGTCGCTGCAAAGGGCTCATCGCCAAATCAGTACAGGCCTAGTTTATACTCTAGATGCTACAGAAGGATTGTCGCCTCCTCGTAGACTCAGAGTATGCTCGAGGTCACTACAAAGGGCACGTCTAGGGCTGTCAGGGTTGTTGCACGGAATCGTTACACCACTCCCCCATCACCCATCGCAGTTTCGTCACCAAAACAGTTTAGGCCAACAGCTCGAATACAGTGTCTCATACCACCATATTCGGCTTATGAGTCTGGGTTGCTCACTGGTCACTACGGGGAGGCTCGTGCCCCAGTAGCGTCCATACATGGTGAACATACATCGGCAAATCGGGTTACTTGACGGGCTCTACTAGCACGAGCGCACCCAAAGTTGATCGACATGAAGTGCATAAGCTCTCCTTGTGGCCTAACCATTGCCGACAACTTTAGTACGACTCGGGTTCATCAAACACGTCCTACGTGGTGAATGAATCTCAGCCACATCTTCAAGCCTGTTACCGATTGCCTGGACATAACATAGCCTCAATCACATTCAATCCTTAACCAGAAAAACATGTGGAGTAATTCAAGCAGAATTAACAAAGTAATTCAAACATGTTAACAAGCATGTTATAAAGCATAATGTAAGTAGGAAATACAAACACATACATTTCATGAGTAAGCGATTAAACTAAACAACTTGCATAGAGGAAATCATACACATCTCTAAGGTAGTTGAGAATCCTATCTCAACACCTACCCTAAGTACTATCATCTAAGTATTTACTCATACAAGCATTTTCACAAACACTTAGAATACACTTATTAACATACATAACGCATATTGGCCAAAACATGCATTAGGGAGAATTTTTTCGTCGAGTAAGTATTACACATATATCTAGCATATACATATAGTAATTAATCATGGAAAACACACTTTCATATTTTGTACGGATACGGTATTTTCTACAACTATACCGAATACACTAAACAGCACAATTTGCATACATAATTGAATCGCAAAACGAACATCGCATTTTGCATGTAAAATGACACCCACATCAGGAATCTATCATTATCTGATATTGAAAGCGTTGAAAACCATAACCTAAGCGTCTATAGTCTGCACCTTATGCCGTAGCACCGTAACGAACTCGACAGAGATTCTAAGTCTTTGTCAACGATGAAATGGCAACCTATATCACGAGTTAAGTTAGTTATTTCGCTACTTGTAACAATTGAAACCCTAGAACAGGTTAGGGTTAGGTTTTCTTACCTAAGAACGAAGTCAGAATCGCCTTAGTAGCGACACGAACGCGATGAATAAGCACGTAGAATAGCATAAGCGATTCTCAAGAATAACTCCCACTCATTCACTCACTTTCCTTCTCTTTCTTTCTTCTGTCTCCCTTAGGTTTAGGAAATTCGTATGGAATATGAGAGAGAGGGTTTAAGCCTCTTATATAGGCCCAGAATTGCCAGAAATAGGCCCAGGGCCAAGGTATACTTAGGTTATGTCCAAAGGGAGCCTGTTCCGTCTCAATGGAGCACTTCCGGAGCCCCCCCTTGAGCCAAAGGTCAGACTTAAGCTCCTTGACCATGGATCTAGGTTGAGTTAAGTTTTCATTCCAGTCAGGTTTCCAGATCGCATGTAGCGGACCAGTTTCAGTTCAACGGTCACTGAAACTCGATCAGGATTACAAGTACACTGTCATGTGTATGAAATTTTTCCTGATCCATGGGTGTATTTGGGTCAGATTCTGATGATCAGATTGCTTATATCAGGCCCGCAAGCAACAAGTCTCAGATTACTTAAATTTAGATTTTTATTTCTAAAATATCCACATTTCTCACACTCTTCACTCCAAGCTCAAGCGAATAGCCCCGGGACACTATCTAGATTTGATTTCCGAGATGGTTGTCAAGCCCGGCAAGGCGGTCCTAAGCGCTTAGTCTCGTGGTCATCGGACTTTCGATGTGCGGTGCAGATCGTATACGGAGTTTCAATGTGTTCCCGAGAGCAACTGGGTAATGAGATTGATCCTAGATTTTAGGTAATCTAGCGTCAATGATTCTACAGGTTTTGGGTCTTGCAGATCGTATTTAAAGTGATTCAAGCGGATTTCACAGCTAATCTAGTTTGACACTTAGTTAAACTTGTCTAATTTCTAAAGGATTTGAGGTTTGAGAGGTTCATAAGGGGTTAGGATCCTACCCCTTGCCTAAGGACATCTAACTCCAGGTTGGCAAAAATCTAGGGCGTTACAATACATTGAGTCGAACCGAATCAAGATGGCCTCAGCTCGACTCAGCTCAACCACTAACTGACCTCAGCTCAAACTTGGCTCGGCTCGGTCCTCGAGCTGGCCAGCTCGGCTCGGTTCGATCAGCAGCATGGGCCAGTTCGAGCCAAGATCGAACCGAGTTCGCCATTGCAGCATTTTCACAAACACATGGACTGCACCTTCAAAATCCCACTGTATTGAGACAGTAGCATTAGATTTACAAGTATTTTATAAACACCTTATAAGAAGCATAAAAATCAAGAAAAAAAGGGTGTTGGTTTTATACACATACCTTCCTTGCCACCTGCCACACTTCTTCGAGTCATTTCATCAAACACTTGGTGAACAACATCAATATCAAAGTAACCAAGTCACCGAACTTGTTCGATCCGAGTTCGATCCGAGCTAGGTTTGATTCAAGTCGAGAAGAGCTAGGGCTAGCTCGAACTCATTTTCGAGCTCAAAAAATCAGCTCGACTCGACTCGAACTCGGCTTTGAACCGAGTCGAATCGAGCTTTTTCGAGTCGAGTTGAGTGAGCTAACTGAGTTAGCTTGGTTCGTGTACACCTCTACGTCCATGGCACCCACTCTAGAGAGCTTTCGGTATGCATCCAACGTCATTCCTTCCATTCTTACGAGTTTCTGAGTATTTTTTTTAAAGATTTTTTGCCACACTAGTCAATGTAGAGCTATGATTGCCAAAGGTAGGTTTAGATTGGGATAAGAATGGCTTTTATGTATGGTTTCTATGGGTATCTATGGTGGAAGTTTGTGAAAGTGGGGAGGATGTGGTAGTTCCTTTTATAATTGTTTAGTTTGTTGAATATGAATAGTGGGAGTTTGTGAAATGGATGAATTTTGTAATGAATAATGTTATAATTGATGAATTTTGAAATAAAAGAATGTTGTAATGGATGAATGTGATGAATGTCGAAATGGAATAATGTTGTAATGGATGAATATTGTATGGTGAATCACCGATATTCACTGTGGATCGGTGATAATCATTATGCATCGCCAATATTCAGTGAAGATCATTGATATTAATTGTGGATCACCGATATTCTATGAGGATTGTCGATATTAACTATGGATTACCAATATTCAGTGAGGATCACCGATATTTAGTAAGGATCGTGGATATGCACTGCGGATTGTGGATACGATGAAAATGATAAAAAATTCCTCGTTATATGTTTGATTTGGGTGATTGTGTACTCATTGGAAAGATAATTTGATAAACTTTTAAATTACTTTGGAATCATCCTATTTAAACACTATTTGATTGCCTAAAAGTGGGAGCAAAGTTCATTAAAGACTATGAATCGTCGATACGTACTGTGGATCATCGATCCAATAAAAAATGATCATAATTCCCTTGTTATGATAGTTATTACCATTCATCCATTACAACATTCTTTCATCTCAAAATTCATCCATTATAACATTCTTCCATTAGAAAATTCTTCCTTTTCACAAACTCTCGCCATTCATACCCAACAAAAAAAAATAAAAACAAATTATAAATGGAACTACTACACTCTCCTACCTTTCACAAACTCTCACCATTGATACTCTTAAAAAACAACAACAAAAAAGCCATTATCATCCTTGAAAAAAAAAAAAAAAAACTTGAAAACTTGCCAGAATGGAGGGAATAACACCGCAAGGCTGTCGGAGTGGGTGTCATGGACGTGGTAACGGTCCTAACGGCCAAAATGGTCCCCTCCTTAAAAAATAAAGAAGAAATAAAAAGAAAATGCTAAATGGCCTTTCCGCGTAAGGGACCCACGTATTAAACCTATCCCACATCTTGTGTAGGGCCCATTGGATTGTCTTAAAGCAGGTCTAAGCCATCCACATGAAAAGAGTTTTAATTTTATATCATCTGCGTAAGTTTAAGGGCAAAACTCATCATGGATGGACCACATCGGAGGAAACAATTCAGAATTAACTCACAGCATTAATACAGTTGTGGGCCATAGATTGCTCTAAATCTTTTCTTTTTAAAATGACTATGAGTTCACGACTGTCCGATTAAAGTGAACAGATTAGATCGGTTGACTGATAGCCTCATTCATTGATTTAGTGGGGCCTACACATCATTCTCAAAAAGCCCTCTCAACTTCCGGAACAAACTAACGTGGTATGAGGAGATGGCTGGTACAAAGGGGCATTTTCATCCTTACAAAAGGTTAAAGGTGACGAGAGGCTAAAAAAGATATGCATTGAAAATCTGATGCCATGCCAGTGCCTTTATTACATCATAATTGAAAGTTATTTTAAAGGTGGACACAGATGGGTCGGGGAACAACATCATGTGGAGGTCGGTGCTATATTGACATGGCGATGTTTTGTGGGCCCATCATGGTGTATGTGTTATCCACGCCATCCAATCCTTTGGCGAGATTTGTTCAGGCATTAGCCCAGAAATGAAGCAAATCCAAAGCTAAAGCGGACCATCTCACAAAAAAGCAGCGGCGACAATGATGCCTGCGGTTAAAAACCTAGGGCTGTTTATTTGCCATCGAACTTTGAAAA
>JAJHSJ010000008.1:60810086-60869850 GCA_021015155.1 Magnolia officinalis
GTAATTTTTTAGTGCATGTGTATCAAGCCTCTCATCCTCTGCCAGTGTATCAAATAAGCCATTCATTGCATTCATTCCCAAAATGGGCTTTTCTAGTTGCTTGTAAGTTGAAACGTAGCAACACCATCTATTTTCAAAACACCATCAATCAATAGAATATGAAATTGAATATTTTGTTTTGTTCTTGAAACTGGGCCCACCCATTAGTGGTTGCACATTTTCTGAAGCGGATTGGGTGCTACCCCCACCAGGACCAAGCTACGGACAGAGGGTCCTGTTAGGGGCTCTATAGGGCCCACTTGATATTTGTGTTTTATCCAAGCCATCTATTCATTTTGAAAGATCATTTTAGGATCTGAGCCCAAAATGGAGGTAGATCTAAGGCTCGAGTGGACCAAACCACGGGAAGCCACGGTGACAATGACCCGACCGTTGAAACCTTCCTAGGGACCACCGTGATGTTTATTTCTCATCCAACCTGTTCACAAGGTCACATAGACCTACATGAAGGGAAACCATAAGTGTCAGTTTGATCCAAAACTTCTGTGGCCCACAAGAGGTTTTCAGCGGTAGGCATCCAATCCTCACTTTTTCCTGTGGTGTGGTCCACTTGATTATTCAATCTGTGTCATTTTTTTTAATCTCATAAAATTATTTTAAAAAATAGATGGATGGTATAGATAAAACACATACATCACGGTGGCCCCATAGAGCCCCTGTTAGGACCGTCTGTCTCTATCTAGGTCATGGTGGTTAGTACCAAATCCCTGCCTTCGGATATATTGTTTTGTTCTTGAAATTGGGCTCCACCCATTAGTGATTGCAGATTTCCCACCCTGTTTATGCCTTTTATTTTATTTTTTTTGTTTTCCTATCACGTGCACCCCACGCGCTATTTTAAAATACTTGCAAATTGCCATTGTTTTTTCTTGTATATCCACCGCAGCACACAATACAATGTATCAAGTGGCCAGAAAAGTAATAGAATTGTTATTGTATGCATGTACAACTATTCCCAAACAAAAGAATGATGGAATCAGTCCAATTAAGAACTAATTTTGTGATTGTCTTTGTTTTTGTGTATGAATAAATAAGATGAAACTCCACAAATACCAATTCTTAGTTGACTCATTAGGCACGCATCAGTGTGGAGCAACAAAAAGTTATTAGGTACCAAGTCAAATAAAAATATTTTTCATAAAATTAATGTTCTTCTTTTGGAAAGCCTTGTAACTAGAGTTGCACACCACTCGAGTTAGCTCGGTCAGCTCAACTCGGAAAAGCTTGACTTGCCTCGACTCCAAATTGGATTCCAACCAAGTTAAGCTAGTTTTTGGAACTCCAAAAAATTTCAAGCTGAGTTTGAGCTTGCTTAAGCTCGGCTCCAACCTCAACTTGAATCGACTCGGATGGAATCGGCTGGTGGCGAGGAAGGAATGAATATGAAATAAATCACTATAAATAATAATAATAACAATAATAATAATAATAATAACACTATAGAATTACCCTCGTTGAGTGTTTGATGAAATACCTATAAAGTGTTATTATTGTTTTGTATTCTGTGAGATATATATTGAAGATGCATTATAGGTGTTTGAGAAAATGTCTCACAAGCTCGATCTTGGCTTGAACTCGCCCGAGCTGCTGACAGAACCAAGTTGAGTTGGCATGTGAGGCTTGACGATCAAGCCGAGCTGAGTTCAAGATGGGGTTAGCCGCTATCCGAGCTGTGTCAAGCTCGACTCGGTTCAACCCATGTACAACTATACTTGTAACCAATTTTATTTATTTTTTTTTAAAAAAAAAAAATTAATCTTTTACATTTTAGTGAAATCATTCGACAAAGGTCCCCTTCTTATTGGTGTTGATCAGTGGTGCAGAAGCTATATATGAATTTATGACGGATCAAATCTGAAAAGATTTGATCGGTTCTTAAGGCCCGAGACAAGGCAAAAAATAGCCTTAATGGTCATTATAGTGTCCGACGACTATTATTTTACGACCGGTTATTGAAATTGCACATATGATCATAGTTTTAAAATATAAAAAATTGACTTGACTTGAAATTCATTTAGGTCCAATCGACTCAAAGAGTCAACCCATCTCGACTCAATAGTTCATAAAGAAATTAAAAATAATTGTAGTAATAAAATTTTGATCTTTTTATAAGTGTTATTAAATAAGAAAGTAAATTATTACTCATTGTAGCACTCGGTTGTTTAATGCTGCTACTACTTTGTGTTGAAAAAATATTGATTTTTAAAAATATTTTAATAATAAAAATAATATATATAATATATTATTGTGTTTAAAAAATACCGTTTGTGGGTTTTTTGGGAATAGTCCCGCATGGGAAAGGGAAGAGAAAAATCTTTGGTTTAAATCGGTCTTGGTCTCGAGCACGGGCTCGGTGCGAGGGCGTGGGCTTGTGAGGCAGTGTGGCTATAGAGGCGCTAGTGGTGCACTTTGCACTTCACACGTGCGCATCGTGTAGCAGAGGGTCGCTCCCTTGCGAACCGGAGCGAGACGTGTGCGAGTCGCTGTGCGACTAGTGGCTAAGGCAGATGGTTGGCTGGATGAAAATCTAAAGGACTGAATGAGAGTCCCTCTGATTATATAGATGCTGAAAATATAGCTATTGCGTAAATGTGTAACAGCTATAGACTTAATTGTAGGGGTCGTGCAGAAACTGTTGCATGGCTAGCCCAACAGCTAGAAAACGGCTAGTTGCTATCTT
This sequence comes from Magnolia officinalis, assembly GCA_021015155.1. Lineage (NCBI taxonomy): Eukaryota > Viridiplantae > Streptophyta > Magnoliopsida > Magnoliales > Magnoliaceae > Magnolia > Magnolia officinalis. The sequence goes on from JAJHSJ010000008.1 coordinate 60,812,827, forward strand.
ACAACAGTCAACATGCAGCAGTTTAATGGCCCATGCACAACAGTCAGAAACGACCATAAAACGGCTAGTTTTCCAACAGCTAGAAATTGCATAAATGGGATTTATGTCCCTGAACCAAAACTCTCAGCTACCATAGCCTATAAAAGGAGGTCCTGGATGGGTTTCCAAACCATCTCAACTCACTCCAGCAAAACCATACGAACTGAGACAGTCAGCCCCTCTCAACTTATATATTCTAGTGTTTCCAGTAACATAACTAGGCTTGAACCTTAGCTTGAAGAACAGACCAGCGGTGTGGTCTAAGACGGTTCAACTGAACCAGTGGCTAAAGATTTGAACTGACCAGTGCAGTGGTTGAAACCATTTTTTCTCTTTCTTTTTCTTTCTTTTGGAATTTTTCTCTATATTGTAATACTGCCAGAAAGTGTGTAATAGAGTTCCATTTAGTGGGCCTTCATGTTTGCTGAACACAGACCCACATCAGACTTGTCGTATCCTAGAAGCGATTTGCTTGTAACCTATCAACATACTCAATTTACTTGAGTAGGGGCAAATAACGCTTTAAGGACAGCGTTTTTCAGACGTGCTTCAGCCTATCCTTATTTCTGATTATCGTGATATTTTCGGTTTCCATATTATACAGAAATTACTTTAATCTGTATAATTTTCAACCATCTTAAAGCATTATTTGATGGAAGCCGACAGTATTTCATCCATCAAGCTGATGAATCAGGACTTGATACGTCTTGATCGGTTCGATGGAACCAACTTTACAAGATAGCAAGACAAACTGAAATTCTCCTAACGGCGCTAAAGATCTACTACATTTTAGATCTTAATTTGCAAGCGCTACCTGAAGCAACCGATGACGACACACCTGAACAGGTGGCAGCCCGCACCAAATGAGCCGAAGACGAACTCTTGTGTTGAGAACACATTCTGAATGCTCTCTCCGACCGACTGTATGATCTGTGCCAAAAGACGTCATCAGTAAAGGAGATCTGGACCACTCTTGAGTTCAAATCCAAGGCTGAAGAAGAAGGTACCAATAAGTTTCTCATCGTCAGGTATTTCGACTTCAACATGGTAGATAATAAACCGCTGTTACTGTAAGTGTTATGGTCTCATGCTCCTTTGGTTGTCAAATTTTGATGTGTCAAAACATCTATCTGTGTCCTGTACTTGTATGATCATTTATTTGAATTCAAGACACTGCATAAACTCTTCAAGAAGCTACATGTTGAAGCCTCAAGAAGCTACATGTTAAAGCCTCAAGAAGCTACAATGTTGAAGTTCAAGTCTGAAGAAACAACGCATGAAGTAGTTTTATGTTGATGAAGATCTTAAGTTTAAAGCTACAACAAGTTCAAGATCTCAAGCATGATATGGTTCAAGATCTCAAGCATGATATGGTTCAAGATCTCAAGCCTGATATGGTTCAAATATCTACATTCGTTGAATGGTTGAAGTTCAATGTCCATACGACATGGTTCAGGTTTGAATGACCTTAGGTTGACCCTTTAAGTAGGTCACTGTGGATACATAAATCAAATATTTATTTTACACAAGTTTGGTCTATTCTACGACCAGTCCTAGCTCTTGTTCGACCAGTCCTAACATTGGTTCGACTAGTCCAAGAAATTCCACGACCAGTCCTAAGTAGTTGAAGATTTTTCAGAATTTTTGGTACGCCCACGACCAGTCCTGGAGGTCCTTCGACCAGTCGTAGGTGTGGCTTCGACTCGTCCACGACCAGTCGTGGAGCTACGACTCAAAGTCCAGCAACGTAATCTCTGGTCCTACGACCAGTCGTAGGGATCTACGACCAGTCGTAGGTGTCCCACGACCAGTCGTAGGGTACTCACGACCAGTCGTGGAACGGCTTTCAAAGATCGCGCTTATTTTTTCAAAAATCTGTTAGAACTACGACCAGTCGTAGGTTTCTAAGACCAGTCGTAGGAGCAATTTCTGCTTCTATAAATTGAACACGAAATTTTCACACTTCAACTCCATTCAATTCAAGAATTTTCAAGTGATCACTCTGAGATAAGTCTGTGTTTATTTTAAGCTAGATTGTGCTTATTTAATATTCCTTTTTGCTAGCTTATTTAATTTGATTTTGTTTCTATATTCCAATCTTATTTGAAAAGAGGAATTATCTTATTCCTTCTTCTTGGAATCAAAATCAAATATAGCTACGCCCAACTTGTTAAAATCTAAAATCAATTAGAATTTAGAACCTTATGAATGTGAGTATTGGAAATTGAACTTTGACATTCAATCATCTACTCCGATTGGTTCTACCGGGCTGCTACGAAAAGGAGAAATCCAGGTATTTTACAATTCTGTAAAATTTCAATTCTTTTGGTTTTGTTTGAGGTTAAGCCAGAAAAATCTCATTGTATTGGTTGTCTGAGGAAAACCAGAAAACTCAGAAAAGAGGGGTTTTTGAATTGTGTAAGCCCAAGTGAAAAAGACACAATTGTAAAGGTTTTTGGTGAACCTGTGAAAACCTATTTGATAGTGAACGCTAATATCCCCTGTGTGAGGATATTAGGAGTGGAGTAGCTTTTTGTGTGGCTGTTGGAAAACAGTTGGTGTACACACAGGCGAACCACTATAACTCTTTATCTTGTGGATTGAATGCTTGCTTAATTTTCATATCATTTATCATTCGATTGTGTGGAATGTACAAGTGGATGTGAATGTTGTAACCATTTACATTTCAAGCAAGTGTGGGGATTGTTGTAATAATTTAGATCTTACTTCTGCATTTAATTTCAATTCCTTGCTATTTCATTTACTTATATTAAAATTGAGTCCTTGATCCAAAAGAGGTTCTAGAAATAAGGTTGTCCTACCATAAGCCCTTGTTTATTATGGTGTAAGGTTGTCCTTAGAACTGAATTTGTATCAATCTCTCAATACCTATTTATCAAGGTGATTTAAATTTAGCTTTGTGAATTGATTCATATTGTAAGGCTATTGGTTTAATTTATTTCCGCTAATTTTATTTTAAATTTGGCATAGTCCTATTCACTCCCCCCCCCCCCCCCCCCCCCTCTAGGACATATAGCTTGGCCTTTTCAGTTACCCCAAATTCAAGAACTGCAGCTACTAGTAAACAAAATCAAAGCTATAAAAATATATCTTCCTGAATCATTTCAGGTCGGGGCTATAATTGTCAAATTGCCACCGATGTGGAAAGACTATAGAAAAAAGTTGCTGCATAAAACTGAGGACTACACACTAGAACAAATCCAGAAACACCTCAGAATTGAGGAAGAATCCCGTAACTGTCACGCCCCGAACTCGGAAACTGGGCTCACAAAATTCCTGATCACCGAATCTGGCGACGACAGCCTCCGTAGTACCCCATTCTCGGCTCCCGGCACCCATATACTAGGTTCCGATCCTGGGATGCTAAAAGGAGGATTTCTAATAATCAATTTGATTCGTAATAAGCATAACCACAAGCATAACCCACAAACAATAACCACAAGAACACCATCACAAAATTCACTATGATCAAAAACTTTGAGTATAAGGCGTATGAAGGGAAATACAAGATAGTGATAATAACAAAAACTCCAGAAGCTCGGCTACACGCTCCAACTGCGGCGAGACTACGGCTGCATCCTGGCGTCACCTACACGCATCAATCATGCATAAGCTTATAGAAAGCTTAGAGGGTGGTGTAAGTGTGTGCGCAATATGAGCGTGCTCAGAATGCAAGGTCAGAGTAATGCGAAAACATGCTAATGAGTACATGAATGCAGTCAACCGTACCAAGGCTATGCGGTGCAAGATATGAATACTATCAGCCATGTCAAGGTCATGCGATGTATAATGCAAGTCAAGCATGTCAATCCACCTCCACATATCAATGCAACTCCTCACTAGAGCATCAAATCAGTACGGTTCTCAGTCTGAATAATCACCAGGGTCTAGTACACTCTACGCAAGCTTGCCGTCCATATCCAAACGCACAACTAGGAGAGCAAAAAAGACCTCACTATCCACCTGTCAATATCAGGCCCGGCTCATCAATAGCGGACCTATTCCTCAAGCTGGTCAAACTTAACCTAGAAATTACCCCCTCACTCAGGCGAGTAAGGTCACACCCCTTTTCAACCGACCACGACATAGTGGGAGATGCGGCCTACTGGTATATGGCCTTCCCGCACTCGTGTATCTACTCGGTCTCGACGTTAGAGTCATCCTCTGGTACCATCAGGTTTAGGGATTTTCACCCAGGGACATCTATGGCGCCCGTATGCTAGAACCAAACATTTTCGTATCTAATCCAGCCACCCACGATGTGTCTGTAGAGGCTATGGCCCTGATGTCGCTATGGCATACAATAATCATGATCACACAAATGCAAGTGCATGAATCACCCTACGAAATAAGCAACAATCCTGCGCGCGCCTATCAGGGAGCCCATAAACAATCCGCCCGAAGGCATATGCTATGATCAGTCACTCATCATATCAGACATACATATGATGCGTATGATCATGAATCATGAGTCTATACTAAACATGTCATAGGGTGATGGGCTTGTACATAACGGATATGGGCCTATCAGTGGGCCTTAGGGAGAGTGACAATGCAGACATTTAACCAACATTATCCCCACAATGTGACGTCAAACCATCATTGCTCCCAAGGTATAGCCCACTATAATAGTCAACACATAAACCATGGTAGAATCACGTTATAATGGGCCTCATGTACATCCCATTGGGCCTCGACCCATGGGCCTTCAATACATCAAATGGGCCTTAAACCATTATCTCATATATATCAAAGTGGGCCTTAGTGGGCGGGCCACAAATACATTAAGATGGGCCTCAACAATGGCCTTAAAATAATCTTAAAATGGTTGGACGGTTTGGATGAAACTCATGCATCATGGTAGGTCCCATAGTGGTTGAAGGGGGGTACCCATGGTGGGGCCCACACTCTGGAAGGTGTGGATACAATACATACATCGGTGGGTCCCATGTGGGGCCTACCATAATATTTATTTTCCATCCAGTTGGTTGACAAGGTCATAGGGGCCCACCATAATATTTATTTTCCACCCAAGCTGTTCATAGGGGTCACATGGCCTAGGGTCCACTGTAATGTTTATTTGTCATTCACACTGTTCATAAGAACACGTGAGCCAGGGCCCACCATAATGTTTATTTTCATCCAATATATTCATAAGGTCACGTGGACCTTGGGGGCCCACTGTAATATTTATTTTCCATACAACCTTTTGATAGGGCCACACGGCTATGGGGCCCACTATAATGTGGTTCACAAATCCAATCCACCCATTATGTGTGTCCCACTTGGCTGAGGGTTCAGACCAAGTTTTAGCCGTGTCCAAATTTCAAGTAAGCCTCACCAAGTGATTTTATATGTTTTAGGCATGTCTTCACATGATTTTAGACGGTGTGGCCCACCTGAGTTCCGTATACGGCTGATTTTTGGGTGGCACGTAGCCGGGGGGAGGCCCACCTAATGCACGGTGTTGATGTTCGAAACGCATCACGATGGGGGTCCATAGCTAGGGAGGTGAGGCCCAGCCATCCGTCCGCCCGCCCAAGCAGCCGCAGGCGCTGCCTGCGCCTTCTGTCAGCAGCAACAGCAACGCTGCTGCTGTTTATTTTTTATTTTTTTTAAACCACATTCCGTGTGGTTTTTGGTAGGCGGGGCCCGCTTCAAACAAATCCAGTCCAGCCATTGGTCCCTACGACCCAATACCAACCTATCAAGCCCAATATTGAATGTATTTTGGTGAATAGAAACAATAGGTGGTTTTTCAACGATAACCACCACAGTTTCCGATGCTATGGCCCACCAACTACTTGGATCAGTTTCATTTTTTGGTTCAACGCCTAAAATGAGCTAAGGGAGAGAATGGACGGCTTGGATTAGCCCCATATATCAAGGTGGGGCCTACATGGGTGGCCCACCCCAAAAATAATTTTTTTTTTCTTTTTATTACCTTGAAAGTACACACCCATGTCAGTCCATGCACTCCATATTAGCTATACCCGTCCAGTGTCCAGGGACGCTATACGGTATGGATACAACACATGCACTGTGGTGGGTCCCACATGGACGTGGCCCACCATTCTTATATATATACGTGTATATGTATATATATACATATATATAATGTAAATATAATACACTATATATGTTATATAGACTACGGATCTCTCCCAAAATGCGGTGGGCCACACCATCCGATGGATGGAGTAGGTTTAACAGAAATTGATGGGCCCACTACATTCTAAGGAGAGGAAAAAAGATAAGGAGAGAGAGAGAGAGAGAGAGAAACGGTGATGGTGGGGCCCCGCCACTATGGGCCCCACATAATACAACTCATACATCAAAATGGTTGAGATGGGAGATGAGAAGGTGAGAAGAGTGGGCCACACTTGGCATTTGGGAAGGAGAAGCTTGGACGTGGGATGTTGCTTGGGAGATTTGAGAAATGAGAGAGAAAATGAGGTGATGGGATGATGTGTGAAGGGGATGGGTGGAGTGATGTGTTGTAAGAAGGGATGGGAGGAGAGAGAGGTGAAGTGATGTGAGGGTTAACTTTGGGCTTGCTTGTGTAAGAGAAAGGTATGAGTTGTTGTACTTGGGTATGGAGTGACTTGACTTGTACTTGACATGAGTGATTGATTGATAGATGGGACATTTCGTAGAGATTCCCTCGAAATTCGTAATGCGCGGTGTTTTCTGTGAATAGAACACGGGCCTACATCTTCTACTCTGGGTATTAGTTTGGTGTGCGAGACGCGACGACGACGCGGTCGTTAAGGTACAAGTTTCGGTTCGAGCCGATTTCGGTATGCAGGACTCAGCTTAGGATCGTACGCAAACGTCGGTAACGGGTTGAGGGTTGCCGGAATTCGACCGGTAGGATCGCGAAAGCCTACGGAACGGTACGGACTAGGGTATAGGCCTTACAACTCTCCCCTCCAAATAAAATTTTCATCCTCGAAATTTGCACAATCTAGACATAACTTATAATATAAGGGAAACAAGGCATCGTCATATAAAATTGAAGACAGAATATAAGATACAACATACAATCAATCATCAAAGAGATGGGGATAGCGCTCTCGAATCTCCTCCTTGCGCTCCCAAGACGCCTCATCAACAGAATGGTGACCCCATTGAACTTTCACCATGGGTATGACCTTGGTCCAAAGGACCTGCTCCTTTCGATTAAGGATACGAACTGGCTGCTCAATGTAAGAAGCATCCTCGCGAACCTCCAATGGCTGCCAATCAATAATAGGAACGATGTCTGACCCACACTTCCTCAACATAGAGACGTGAAAAACATTGTGGATGTCAGACAACTGAGATGGCAAGGCAAGCCGATAGGCCACAGCGCCAATGCGCTCAGTGATCTCGAAAGGTCTTATGAATCTCGGGGCAAGCTTGCCCCTCACTCCAAATCGAACCACGCCCTTCATGGGCGAGACCTTGAGATATACATGGTCCCCTGCATCAAACTCCAAGGGACGACGTCGGCGATCAGTAAAACTCTTCTGCCGACTTTGAGTTGTGCGCATCCTCTGCCTGATGATATTGATAGCCTCTGATGCCTCCTGCACAAGCTCGGGACCTAGGAGACGCGCTCTCCAACCTCGGTTCAACAACTCGAAGATCTGCACGGTCTGCCATACAATGCCTCAAAAGGAGTCATGTCAATGGTTGCCTGATAGCTATTGTTGTATGCAAAATTAGCCAATCGCAGATGCTCATCCAAGCTACCCCCAAAATCAATCACGCAGGCCCGAAGCATATCCTCAAGTATCTGATTGACCCTCTCGGTCTGGCCATCGGTCTGCAGATGACACGCTGTGCTGAGCTGCAAATCAGTCCCCATCGCTCTTTGAAAGTTCCTCTAGAACTGAGACGTGAACCTCGGGTCTTGGTCAAAAATGATCGAGACTAAAACGTCGTGCAGTCTCACAATCTCCTTGATGAATAACCTCGCAAGCCGGTCCAAAGGCCAAGTCGCACGAATCATAAGAAAGTGTGCCGACTTCGTCAGACGATCAATGACAACACAGATGGCGTCATGACCACTCTGAGTCCTCGACAAACCCATGATAAAATCGGTAGATACATGCTCCCACTTTCACAACGGGACGTTCAACAGCTGCAACAGACCAGGGGCTCTCTGATGATCGGCCTTGACACGCTGGCATGTGTCACACTCGACTACAAAACTGGCGATCCAGCGCTTCATCCCCGCCCAAAAATATTGTCGCCTCATATCACGATACATCTTCGTCGAGCCAGGGTGGATAAAAAACCGCAATCGATGTGCCTCGGTCATAAGATCTCTACGCAGCTCAGGAATATCCGGGACACATAATCAGCCTCTGAAGCGAAGTCCACCATTAGCACCCATCTGTCAATCCGTCTGACTCTCCGATGTTGCCTCTGCTCGGTAATCCTGTAACGACTCGTCTGTCTGCTAAGCCTCGATTACCCTTGCGACAAGAGAGGGTTGAATCGACAGGCTCGATAGCTGAACGATAGAAGACTGCATACCAAAATCAAAGTCGTACTCTGATATATCCTCGAGCATCTTCCACTCCTGAATCATCATGTGTGCCACTATGCCTCGCGGCTGACGGCTGAGGGCATCTACCACCACGTTCGCCTTGCCTGGGTGGTACTGGAGGTCAAAATCATAATCCTTTAGAAGCTCCATCCAGTGTCTCTGCCTCGTGTTCAGCTCAGACTGAGAGAATAAGTACTTCAAGCTCTTGTGGTCGGAGAAGAGCTCGAACCTGACCCATAGAGATAGTGTCTCCACACCTTCAGTACGATGACAACTGCTGCCAGCTCCAAATCATGCGTGGGGTAGTTCAGCTCATGAACCTTGAGCTGACGAGACACGAAGGCTATAGGTCTGTCGTGCCGCATCAGGACAGCACCTAAACCAATACGTGAGGCATCAGTAAATACAACAAATCCATCACTCCCAGAGGGAAGAGTGAGGACAGGAGCGGACGTCAGACGATCCTTCAGCTCCACGAATGTCTGCTCACATGCGTCAGTCCAAATAAAATATGCACCCTTCCGAGTCAACCTAGTCACCGGGGCCGCGATACGGGAGAAGCCCTCTATAAAACGTCGATAGTATCCCGCTAAACCAAGGAAACTGTGGATCTCGGACGCAGTCATGGGCTAGTTCCACTGACGCACTACCTCAACCTTCGAGGAGTCCACTACGACACCCACCCTCGTCACCACGTGACCGAGGAACTTCACCTCCTCCTGCCAAAACTCATACTTCTCCAGCTTCGCATACAGCTGGTGGGCACGGAGGGTCTACAATGCGATCTCCAGATGCTGCATATGGTCTTCACGGGTCCTTGAATATATCAGAATGTCGTCGATGAAGACCACAACAAACTGATCAAGATATGGATGGAAGACCTAGTTCATCAACTGCATGAAGACCGCGGGTGTATTGGTTAGTCCAAAGGACATGACCTGAAACTCAAAATGACCGTAACGCGTCCTGAAAGCTGTCTTCGGGATGTCCTCCTCTCGAACATGAATCTGATGATAACCGGAATGCAGGTCAATCTTCAAAAAGAACTGTGCACCCTGCAGCTAATCAAATAAATCGTCTATCCTCGGAGTGGGTACTTGTTTTTAATCGTTATCCGGTTGAGCTCGCGATAATCTACGCAGAGCCTCAACGAGCCATCCTTCTTCCTGACGAAGAGTATCGGCGCTCTCCAAGGCAAACTACTCAGATGAATAAATCCCAACTCACGCAGCTCGTCCAACTATCGCTGCAGCTCACACAACTCCATCGGTGTCATACGGTACGGGGCCTTCAAGATAGGTGCGGTATCAGGCATAAGATCGATCCGAAACTCAATATGACGACACGACGGCAATCCCGAAATCTCCTGAAATACGTCGGGGAAGTCACAGACCACTAGCAACTGATCAATACACAAGGCAACGGGCTCCTCGACTGCGCAGGACATCAAACAAGACAATGGCTCTCCTCGGGACTCTGCAATGAACTAGAACTGTGGTAAGCCTGGTATGCAGAACGTGACTGTCCTCACAGAACAGTCCAAAATAGCGTGGTACTCGGCAAGCCAATCCAAACCCAAGATAACGTCGAAGTCTATCATCGGCAGCACAAACAAGTCAGCGGGCAAAACGATATCACCGACCAGAACGGGGCAAGACGAACAGAAATAGCCCAATACTATGGTCTTCCCCATGGGTGTCGATATGGTCAATCCCTCACTAACAGACTCTGTCGATAATCCAGTCGTTCGGCAGAAATCCTCAGACATGAATGAGTGCGAAGCACCGAAATCAAATAATACTCATGCGATGCATGAAGAGACTGGAAGTATACCCTCAACGACTCCTCCGGAGGTCTGCGGGTCCTACTGAGCTGCATAAAATCTGGCCTAACCTGCCTGGGAAGGCGTCTGTCCCCTTTAAGGATGTTGCTGCTGCTAATGTCGCTGAGGCGCTCAAAACTGTTGTCTCTGCTACTGTGGCCTCAGAGGCTGGTGCTGCTGCTGAGGGGGCCTCGGTGGTGGAATCTGTTGTCGCCGCTACTGCGGAGGCTACTGCGGTGCTCTCGGTTGCTGTGGAGGCTGCTGTGGTGCTCTCGGCTGCTACTGCTGAGGTCAGGGACACTCCCACCTACGGTGTCTTATCCCACCGCATCCATAGCAGGTATCAGAAAGTTGTCTCTAAGGTGGTGCCACTGGGGGTGCCGACGGTGCTACTGGTGCTCTAGCGAATGGGTGGCTCCTGTATCTCTATGGTCATCGATGCTTCTGAGAGCTATTGGAGGGAGCCTAACTCTTCTGACCCCTCCTCTGATCTCGGTCGGCCTGCGTGCCGGCCCACTCAATCTCATAAATATGAGTCCTCCGCACTACTGCCTGGAAAGTCGGGAGTTCATGCCAATGATGCAGCCTCGAAGACCACAACGTATGCCGTTCTCGAAACGGCGGGCCTTTCGCCCCTCATCATCAACCATATATGGCGCAAACCTCGATAGCGCCACAAAATGGGCCGCGTACTGCGCCACGGTCATGTCCCCCTGCACCAGAGTCTCGAACTCCAGTGTTCTCTGACGACGGATATGGTTGGGGAAGTACTGCTCCTCAAATCTATCGATAAAGTCCTCCCATGTCCAGACATGATCAGGTCCTGCGACGCGGGTAACGGAGGTCCACCAATGCTCGGCCTTGCCCTGGAAGAGAAATACTGCTAACCGGACTCGCTGCTCGGTCGTACATGACATATTATCGAAGATCTTCTCCACATCGGAGCACCATCTCTCGACTGCAATCGGATCTGGCTCGCCTGGAAACGCGGAGGATCAAGCTGTCTGAGCTCTCGAAGAAGAGCACTTGCGTGCTCCTGCTCGGCCTGGGTTGGAGAAACAACTGGGCGTCTACCTTGCCCCTAAAGCGTAGCAGTCACAGCCTGCAACATCTGTTGTAACTACGAGGCACTCACAGGCACGGTCGAATCCACACCGGCATCAGACGGAGGAACGTCATCCTCAGGTAGGGCAGCAGGGATCTCTGGCGGTGGAACGGGAGGCACAGGTGGTAAAGCTGGAGCCTCAGGTGGTGGAGCGGGAGTCGAACGGGTCACTCGCCTGTGCGGCATGTCCTATAGGAAGAATAAGGATATCAATCAACATTGAGAATCACACGTTAGGGAACTCAATCGGTAGGTTTCGCACTCGAAACCTAATCGCCCTAAACTCAAACAAATGCAAGAATGGTGGGCCTTGATGTCGCTAGGGCATACAATAATCATGATCATACAAATGCAAGTGCATGAATCACCCTACCAAACACGCAACAATCCTGCACACGCCACGCACTCATGTAGGGTAACTCTGCCTATTAGGGAGCCCATAAACAATCTGCCCGAAGGCATATGTTATGATCAGTCACTCGTCATATCAGACATACATATGATGCGTATGATCATGAATCATGAGTCTATACTAAACATGTCATAGGGTGATGGGCTTATCATAACGGATATGGGACTAGACGGCCTACTCACTACAAGTATGGGCCTATCAGTGGGCCTTAGGGAGAGTGACAATGTGGACATTTAACCAACGTTATCCCTACAATGTGGGCGTCAAACCATCATTGCTCCCAAGGTATAGCCCACTATAATAGTCAACACATAAACCATGGTAGAATCACGTTATAATGGGCCTCATGTACATCCCATTGGGCCTCGACCCATGGGCCTTCAATACATCAAATGGGCCTCAAACCATGGTCTCATATATATCAAAGTGGGCCTTAGTGGGCGGGCCACAAATACATTAAGATGGGCCTCAACAATGGCCTTAAAATAATCTTAAAATGGTTGGACGGTTTGGATGAAACTCATGCATCATGGTAGGTCCCATAGTGGTTGAAGGGGGGTACCGATGGTGAGGCCCACACTCTGGAAGGTGTGGATACAATACATACATCGGTGGGTCCCATGTGGGGCCTACCATAATATTTATTTTCCCAGTCGGTTGACAAGGTCATAGGGGCCCACCATAATATTTATTTTCCACCCAAGCTGTTCATAGGGTCACATGGCCTAGGGTCCACTGTAATGTTTATTTGACATTCACACTGTTCATAAGAACACGTGGGCCAGGGCCCACCATAATGTTTATTTTCATCCAATCTATTCATAAGGTCACGTGGACCTTGGGGGCCCACTGTAATATTTATTTTTCATACAACCTGTTGATAGGGCCACACGGCCATGGGGCCCACTGTAATGTGGTTCACAAATCCAGTCCACCCATTATGTGTGTCCCACTTGGCTGAGGGTTCAGACCAAGTTTCAGCCGTGTCCAAATTTCAGGTAAGCCTCACCAAGTGATTTTATATGTTTTAAGCATGTCTTCACATGATTTTAGACGGTTTTGGTCCACCTGAGTTCCGTATACAGCTGATTTTTGGGTGGCACGTAGCTGGGGGGAGGCCCACCCAATGCACGGTGTTGATGTTCGAAACGCATCACGGTGGGGGCCCACAGTTGGGGCGGTGAGGCCCAGCCGTCCGTCCACCCGCCCAGGCAGCCGCAGGCGCTGCCTGTACCTTCTGTCAGTAGCAGCAACAGCAACGCTGCTGCTGTTTATTTTTTTTTTATTTTTTTTTGAAACCACATTCCGTGTGGTTTTTGGTAGGTGGGGCTCGCTTCAAACAAATCCAGTCCAGCCATTGGTCCCTATGGCCCAATACCAACCTATCAAGCCCAATATTGAATGTATTTTGGTGAATAGAAACAATAGGTGGTTTTTCAACGGTAACCACCATAGTTTCCGATGCTATGGCCCACCAACTACTCGGATCAGTTTCATTTTTCGGCTCAACGCCTAAAATGAGCTAAGGGAGAGAATGGACGGCTTGGATTAGCCCCATATATCAAGGTGGGGCCTACATGGGTGACCCACCCCAAAAACAATTTTTTTTTCTTTTTATTACCTTGAAAGTACACACTCATGTCAGTCCACGCACTCCATATTAGCTATACCCGTCCAGCATCCAGGGAAGCTGGACAGTATGGATACAACACATGCACTGTGGTGGGTCCCACATGAACGTGGTCCACAATTCTTATATATATATATATATATATATATATATATATATATATATATATATATATATATATATACACACACACGTGTATATGTATATATATACATATATATAATGTAAATATAATACACTATATATGTTATGTAGACTACGGATCTCTCCAAAAATGCGGTGGGCCACACCATCCAATGGATGGAGTAGGTTTAACACAAATTGATGGGCCCACTACATTCTAAGGAGAGGAAAAAAGATAAGGAGAGAGTGAGAGAGAAAGAAAGAGAGAGAGAGAGAGAGAGAGAGAGAGATGGTGATGGTGGGGCCCGCCACTATGGGCCCCACATAATACAACTCATACATCAAAATGGGTCCCACCAACAAGTGGGCCCTAAAAATAAGATTTCAACGGTGGATCACCCACCTCTTGCACTCCTCCTTGCTCCTTAGCCTCCTTAGCTCCTTTGCTTAACTTTTAACGGTGGATGATGGACTTTTGATGGTGAGGATGGGGGATCAACAGTTGAGATGAGAGATGAGAAGGTGGGAAGAGTGGGCCACACTTGGCATTTGGGAAGGAGAAGCTTGGACGTGGGATGTTGCTTGGGAGATTTGAGAAATGAGAGAGAAAATGAGGTGATGGGATGATGTGTGATGGGGATGGGTGGAGTGATGTGTTGTAAAAAGGATTTGTGGAGAGAGAGGTGAAGTGATGTGAGGGTTGACTTTGGGCTTTGTCACGCCCCAAACTCGGAGACCGGGCTCACAAAATTTCCGATCGCCGAATCCGGCGCCGACAGCCTCCGTAGAACCCCATTCTCGGCTCCCAGCGCCCATACGCCAGGTTCCGATCCTCGGATGCTACAAGGAGGATTTTCAATATCCGTTTAATTGGTAATAAGCATAACCACAGCATAACCCACGAACAATAACCACAAGAACACCATCACAAAATCCACTATGAACAAAAACTTTGAATACAGTGCGTATAAAGGGAAATACAAGATAGCGGTAATATCAAAACTCCAAAAGCTCGGCGGCACGCTCCAACAGCGGCGAGACTACAGCTGCGTCCTGGCGTCACTTGCACGCATCAATCGTGCATAAGCTTATAGAAAGCTTAGAGGGCGGTGTAAGTGTGTGCGAACGTGCTCAGAATGCAATGCCGGAGTCATGCGGAATCATGCTGATGAGTACGTAAATGCAACCAGTCGTACCAAGGCTATATAGTACGAGATATGAATGCAATCGGCCATACTAAGACCATGCGATGCAAGATGCAGCTCAAGCATGCCAATCCTCATCCAAATCCTCATGTCAATACAGTTCTCAGTCTGGATAATCACCGGGGTTCAGTACACTCCAAATGGCACTGTCTCTCTCCAAGCAGCACAGTCCAAGTGAGCGTAAGAAACCTCACTATCCGCCTGGCCAATAGTCAGCCAATACCTATCCGGCACGTCGATAGCGAACCCATTTCTGAGCTGGTCAAACTCAGCCTTGTAATGCCCCCTGCTCTCGGGCGAGTAAGGCCACACCCCTTTCCAACCGACCACGACACAGTGGGAGACGCGGCCTCATGGTATTCGGCCCTCGTGCGCTCGTATATCCACTCGGTCTCGACGTTGGAGTCATCCTCTGGTACCATCTGGTTCAGGGACTCTCACCCAGGGACATCTATGGTGCCCCAATTGCTTAGAACAAGATTTTTCGGTATCCAACCATCCACCCACGGTGTGTCTGTAGAGGCTATGGCCCTGATGTCGCTAGGGCATATCACAATCACACAAATGCAAGTGCATGTATCACACTATCAGTCATGCAACCATCCTGCGTGAAGCACGCGCTCATGAAGGGCAACTCCGCCTATCAGGGAGCCCGTAAACAGTCTGCCCGAAGGCATATGTTATGATCAGACACTCCTCATCTCAAGCATACATATGATGCATATGATCATGAATCATGGGCTGTGCTAAACATGTTATAAAGCAATAAACTATCCTCTCAATAAAGGTGGGCCTATATGGCCTACATGAAACAGATACGGGCCTATCAGTGGCCTTAGGGAGAGTTATAATGTGGACATCGAACCAACATTACTCGTACAATGTGGACGTCAAACCAACATTGTCCCCAAGGCTCGGCTCACCTCAAATACCATTAAATAAATCCTGGTGGAATCACACATTGCAATGGACCTATATACATCTTATTGGGTCTTGACCCAACGGCCTTAGGTTCATTAAGTGGGTCGCCTCACATGGGCCTCTTATAAGTCGAGTGAGCCACATCAATGGCCTCATGTACATTGCAATGGGTCATACTCCATGAGTCTTTGAAAACATCACAATGGGCCTCGCAACATGGGCCCCATATATATCAGAGTGGGCCTTGACAACGGGCCACCAATACATCGAATGGGCCTAAACTCATAGGCCTTATGTATATATCAAGGTGGGCCTCAACAATGGCCATAGATACATCAATATGGGCTCCATCACATGGGCTTAGGGCCCACCATAATATTTATTTGCCATCAAACCTATTCATATGGTCACGCAGACCAGAGCCCACCATAATGTTTGTTTTCCAGCCAACCTGTTGACAGGGTCATGTGGACCTGGGGCCCACCATAATATTTATTTATCATCCAATCTGTTTATAAGGTCACATGGACCTGGAGGCCTACGGTACTATTTATTTATCATCCAGCCTATTCATAAGGCCATGTCGACCAGGGCGGGGCCCACCAAAATGTTTATTTGCCACCCACCTTGTTCACAGGGCCTCACGGCTAGGGAGGGGGCCCACCGAAATGTTTATTTGCCGACCAATCTGCTCATAAGGTTACGTGGACCAGGGGCCCACGGTCAGGGAGCCCACTGTAATATTTGCCAATCAACCTGTTTATAAAGTCACGTGGACCCGGGGGTCCACTGTAATGTGGGTTGCAAATCCTGTCCACCCATCATGTGTGTCCCACCTGGTTGACCGTCCAAACCAAGTTTCAAACTCATCCAAATTTCAGGTAGGCCCCACCAAATAATTTTATATATTTTAGGCATGTATTTACATGATCTTTTGATGGTGTGGCCCACTTGGGATCTGTATACGGCTGATTTTTGGGGACAGCCCATAATCAAATGGGACCCATCGAATGCTCGGTGTTGATGATCGAAACGCATCACCATGGGGGCCCACAGCTGGAGCCGTGAGGCCCCAGCCACCGTCCGCCCGCTGCCTGCGCCTGTCAGCGGCAGCAGCAGCCGCCAACCCCTTTTTTTTTTTTTTTTTGCTTTGGGCCCACCGAGATGTGATTCATGATCCAGCCCACCCATTAAGTGTGTCCCACTTTTCTGGCCGTCCAGGCGGAGTTTCAGCTGAATCCAAACTTCAGGCAGGTCCCACCGAGTACTTTTATATGTGTTGGCATGTCTTTACATAGTTGTAGATGGTATGGCCCACCTGGTGATCAGATCACCTTAAAATTTTGGCTCAACGCCTAAAATGAGATGGAGAATATATTGGACGGCGTGGATCACATACATACATCAAAGTGGGGCCTGCATGAGCAGCCCACTAAAAAAGTAACTTTTTCTCTTTTTTTTTTTTGGTTGTTAGCCATGCTGTACGCTACGTCCAGCGTCTCTGGACGCTGGACGGTCTGGATAAACACTGCCTCATGGTGGGTCCCACACGTGAGTGGCCCACGTTGATCAAGGTAGGTCCCACATGATCATGGCCCACCATAATATTTAAATATTAATAAAATATTATAATATATCATTTACTCTAAATAGGGGGTGGATCTCTCCTAAAATGAGGTGGGCCACCCTATTTGATGGATGGAGTAGATTTAACATATTGGTGGGGCCCACTTCATTCTAAGGAAGAGAGAAAGAGAGAGAAAGAGAGAGAGAAATAGAGAGAGATACACGGTGAGATAGAGGAGGGACCCCGCCACTATGGGCCCTCCATTTCATACATGCATACATCAAACGGGTCCCACCACATGTGGCCCAAAAAATATGAGAAATGACGGTGGATCACCCACCTTGTTGTGATCCTCCTTGCTCCCTTGGCTTGAAAACTCCTCACCTACGGTTCTTATGGACGTCGATCGGGTTTTAACGGTGCGGATGATGATCGGACGGTTGAGATGGAAGTTGAGGAGGTGGGCCACACTTAGAAATTTCTTGGGAGATTGGGTTGCTTAGAGAGGCTTGGACGTGTGAGAGGGAGGGAATGAGAGAATGAGAGAGAGAAAGAAATAAATTAAAGGAAGAAGGGATGGAGGGAGTGGTGTGTAATTAATGATGTATGGTTAGGTTTGAAAATGTGAAAAAGGAGGAATGGTGAGGGGTGGGAGGGTTTGACTTGTGGGAAAAGGGGGAGAGGCCACTTGTACTTGTTGTTGGGTGAGGTGGCATGGAGGTAAGGTGGTGTACTTGACTTGATTGATGGGACATCTCGTAGAGATTCCGTCGAGATTCGCAACGTGCGGCGTTTCTTCGAACCGAACGCTGACTGACATCTTCCCACCTAGGTATTGGTTCGGTGCGCGAGTCGCGGCGTTGGAACCACGGCGACGGCGCGATCGCTAGGATACAAGTTTCGGATCGAGCTGACTTTGGAATGCAGGACTCGGCTTAGGATCATGCGCAACGTCAGAAATGGGTCGAGGGTTGCCGGAATTCGACCGGTAGAATTGTGGAAGCCGACCGAATAGTACGGTTTAGGTTACGGGTCTTACAGGCTTGCTTGTGTAAGAGAATGGTATGAGTTGTTATACTTGGGTATGGAGTGACTTGACTTGTACTTGACATGAGTGATTGATTGATTGATAGGACATTTCGTAGAGATTTCCTCGAAATCCACAACTCGCGATATTTTCTGTGAATAGAACGCGGGCCTACATCTTCTACCCTGGGTATCGGTTCAGTGCGAGAGTCGCGGCGTTGGAACCGCGGCGACAACGCGGTCGCTAAGGTACAAGTTTCGGTTCGAGCCGACTTCGGTATGCAGGACTCGGCGTAGGATCACACGCAAACGTCGGTAACGGGTCGAGGGTTGTCGGAATTCGACCGGTAGGATTATGGAAGCCTATGGAATGGTACGGACTAGGGTACAAGTCTTACAGTAACAGCGACAAAAAGAATGATAACGGGAATGCCTCGTCCAAGGTACATGCAATAGAGAACTCTAGTAACAAACATCCCGAGAAGTACAATTCTCTGAAACCTAATAAAGAAAAATTCAAGAAAAATGTCCAAAAGAAGAACGAAAAGTTCAAAGGCTCATGCCATGTCTGTGGGAAAACTGGGCACTATGCTCGAGTATGCCAATATCGTAATTCTAAACAAGAGGCAAGTGAAGTAGAAGAAGGCGATATTGTAGCCATGATCACTGAGGTGAATACTATCCATGGCAAAGTTCCAGGTTGGTGGTATGATACTGTCGCTACAGTACATATGTGCTATGACAAATCAGCCTTCAAAACCTATGAGGAATTGACCGATGGTCAAGAAGTCCAAATGGGTAATGAAGTCCGATCGAAGGTTGTTGGCAAAGGAACTGTCGAACTGATATTCACCTTTGGTAAGAAAGTGATTCTGACTAATGTACTGTACGTCACAGACATAAGGCGAAACTTAGTTTTGGGGATCTTCTGGGAAAACCAGATATAAGGGTGGTGTACGAGTCAGGTAAACTGATGCTGTCTAAGAATGGAAATTTTGTCGGAAAGGGATATGCTTGTAACGGGATGGTCAAGTTTTCTCTGAATGAAAGTAACACTTCTGCGTATATGGTTGAATCCGCTAGACTATGGCATGACAGACTAGCCCATATAGGGTATAGTACCTTGAAGTTCATGGCTAAGAATGGTTTAATCTCATATACAAATAATGAAACCAGTAAATGTGAAGTGTGCATACGATCCAAAATAACGAAGAAACCTTTTCCAAGTGTTGAAAGATCGTCTATTGGATTTTGTGCACAGTGATATCTGTGAGTTAAACGGCATTCTTACTCATGGAGGTAAACGGTACTTCATAACCTTTATACATGATTGCTCTAAATATGTGTATGTGTACCTATTAAAGAGCAAAGATGAAGCATTAAACATGTTTAAGATATATAAAGCAGAAGCAAAAAATCAACTAAATAAGAAGATAAAAAATTCTCCGTAGCGATAGAGGAGGAGAATACTTCTCCAATGAATTTGATAACTTCTGTGAAGAACATGAACTGATACATCAATGTACAGTGCCTTACACACCTCAACAAAACGGAATAGCTGAAAGGAAGAATAGAACATTAGTAGAAATGGTCAACTCAATGCTGATAAGAGCAAAGTTACCACTAAGTCTATGGGGTGAGGCACTGCTTACAGCATGTCATATTCTAAATAGAATACCGTCTAACAAGTATAAAATATCTCCATATGAAACATGGAGAGGTAGAAAACCTAACCTAGGATATCTAAAAGTGTGGGGTGTCTTGCATACTGCAGAACCCCTGATCCAAAAAGAACTAAGTTAGGACTAAGAGCTATTAAGTGCGCCTTCGTAGGGTATACACAAAATAGTAAAGCTTATAGACTTTTATACATGAAGTCTAATATAATAATAGAATCAAGAGACGTTGAGTTCTTTGAGAACTCACTATCCTTGGAATCAAAGGATAATGAAATCCAAACTCCTGATAGAGAACCAGATAGCATAGCTCCACGATAGTGGAAGCTCCTATTGAACCTCGTAGGAGTCAAAGAACAAGAATAGAGAAGAGTCTAGGAGATGACTACATAGACTCACAACGCATCATTTTCCATCTTGTAGAAAAAGATAGAGAAAATGTTATAAGACAAATACTATAGTAATGACTATAGAAAATGATCCTAAATCATATAAAGAGGCTATATCCTCTAAAAACGCAGCTTTCTGGAAAGAAGCTATAAACGATGAAATGGAATCCATACTGTCAAATCAAACATGGGAACTAGTAAACTTACCTTCAGGTTCTAGACCCATAGGTTGTAAGTGGGTATTTAAGAAGAAATATCACACTGATAGGGCTATCCAAACCTTTAAAGCTCGACTAGTAGCTAAGGGTTTTAGACAAAAAGAAGGGATAGATTACTTTGACACATACTTTCCTATAGTTAGGATAACATCCATTAGGATATTGTTTACACTAGCTTCCATACATCATCTTCACATCCACCAAATGGATGTAAAGACCGCTTTCCTGAATGGTGACCTCAATGAGGAGGTATACATGGAATAACCTGAAGGGTTCATTCTACCAAGAAATGAAAACAAAGCATGCAGATTAGTCAAATCATTGTATGGATTAAAACAAGCACTAAAACAATAGCATGAGAAGTTTGATTCCAAAATACTATCTCATGGTTTCATGCATAATGTAGCTGACAAATGCATATATTCTACATTAGATGGAAGTTGTATCATTATTATTTGTCTGTATGTTGATGACATGTTAATAATAAGTAATAAAATAGAAAGTGTGACTGAAACAAAGAGGTTTCTATCTTCCGTATTTAAAATGAAGGATCATGGACAAGTTGATACCATCTTAGGTATAAAAGTTAAAAAACATTGTGGGGGTTATGCTTTGTGTCAATCTCATTATATTGAGAAGATACTAAACAAGTTTAACCATCTAAATATAAAAGAAGCAAAGACCCCATTTGATCCAAGTATCAAGCTAAAAGAAAATACTAAAAGAACCGTTGCACAATTAGAATATGCGAGTGCTGTAGGAAGTCTTATGTATGTTATGCAATGCACTAGACCTAATATCGCATATGCCGTGAGTAAACTTAGTAGGTTTACTAGTGACCTCAGTACTGAACACTGGAATGCATGCAATTAGTAGAGTCCTTGGTTACTTAAAAACAACCAAAGACTTAGGACTATTTTATTCAGAGTTTCCGGCCGTATTGGAAGGATATACCGATGCGAGCTAGATATCAAGTGCGGGGGACAACAAGTCTACTAAAGGGTGGGTATTCACCCTAGGAGGTGCAGCTGTATCTTGGGAATCCAAGAACCAAACTTGCATAATGCACTCGACCATGTGGAATCTGAATTCATAGCCCTGGCTGCAATAGGCAAAGAGGCTGAGTGACTAATGGATCTTCTATTAGAAATTCCTTTCTGTGTAAAGCCTATATCGGCTGTGTCATTACATTGTGATAGTGAAGCCACATTAGCTAGAGCCTATAGCGGCACTTATAATGGTAAATCTAGACATATAAGTCTTCGACATGATTATGTCAGACAATTGATTCGAGATGGAATCATTGTTATTTCTTATGTGAAATCAAGCAATAACCTGGCAGATCCTTTTACTAAACCTCTACCGAGAGAGGTAGTAAAGCCTACATCTAGAGGGATGAGGTTGAAACTCTTCAACCAAAGTTTCACTAATGATGGTAACCCAACCGGAAGTTAGAAAATCTCTAAATTTGGGTTTAATGGGTAAAAACAAGTCACTGATATGTGAAAAGTTTTTTAGCACTAAATTATAAAATCTCATCCATAATAGATAAGTGCTGAGCGTTACGAAAGAGGGTTGAGTCTGAGAACTCTTAATTAAATCTAGTCTATAGGACAAGTGTCTTATAGTAACGGAGACACTAGAAGGATTTCACCTATATGAACGTAGAGATGGTGCTGTTTCTCATGAGAGTTAGTAGTTTTCTCTCGGGATCATTCATGAATTAGGATTAGCACATGGCCATTAAATGTGCTGAGCAAGCTTGTGGGAACTCTAAATAAACACATAGCGAATATGTGTGTGGTTTCTCCGACTTTGTTATCTAGGAATAACTGGTTCAACGCTACCGCTACCAGTCATTTCGACAGAGTTTTGAGATACTTACACTAAGGAAAGATTAAAATCGAAAGATATCTTTCTTTATACATATAAGCTGATTATTCTGACAGAATTGTTTAACCAAAAAAATATTTTTTCAAAAAATCAAGTGGGGGATTGTTGAAAAAATATTAATTTTTAAATATATTTTAATAATAAAAATAATATATATAATGTATTATTTTGTTTGAAAAATATCATTTGTGGGTTTTTTTGGGAATATCCCACATAGGAAAGGGAAGAGAAAAATATGTGGTTTAAATGATAATAGTGGAGTATTATAATATTTACCTACTTAGTCCGTAGACTATGGACCTTGCGTGTTCCAGTGTGTAGCATTGGAACACCCGCGCGCGCGCTCGTGCTTGCGCTAGGGCTCGGGCACGGGCATGGGCTCGGTCTCGGACTCAGTCTTGGTCTTGTTCTCGGGCACGGGTTCGGTGCGAGGGCGTGGGCTTGTGAGGCAGTATGGTTGTAGAGGCACTAGTGGCCCACTTTGCACTTCGCACGTGCGCATCGTGTAGCAGAGGGTCGCTCCCTTCGTGAACCAGAGCGAGACGTGTGCGAGTCGCTGTGCGGCTAGTGGCTAAGGCAGATGGTTGGCTGGATGAAAATTAAAGGACTGAATGAGAGTCCCTCTAATTATATAGAGGCTGGAAATATAGTTGTTGCACAGCTATGGACTTAATTGTAGGGGTCATGCAGAAACTTTTGCATGGCTAGCCCAACAGCTAGAAAATGGCTAGTTGTTGTCTCACAACAGTCAACATGCAGCAGTTTAATGGCCCATGCACAACAGTCAGAAATGGCCATAAAATGGCTAGTTTTCCAACAGCTAAAATTGCATAAATGGGATTTATGTCCCTGGACCAAAACTCCCAGCTACCATAGCCTATAAAAGGAGGTCATGGATGGGTTTTCAAACCATCTCAACTCACTCCAGCAAAACCATACGAACTGAGACAGTCAGCCCCTCTCAACTTATATATTCTAGTGCTTCCAGTAACATAGCTAGGCTTGAACCTTAGCTTGAAGAACAGACTAGCGGTGTGGTCTAGGATGGTTCAACTGAACCAGTGGCTGAAGATTTGAACTGACCAGTGCAGTGGTCGAAACCATTTTTTCTCTTTCTTTTTTTTTCTTTTGGGATTTTTCTCTATATTGTAATACTGCCAGAAAGTGTGTAATGGAGTTTCATTTAGTGGGCCTTCGTGTTTGCTGAACGCAGACCCACATCAGGCTCGTCGTATCCTAGAAGCGATTTGCCTGTAACCTATCAGCATACTCAATTTACTTGAGTAGGGGCAAATAACGCTTTAAGGACAGCGTTTTTCAGACGTGCTTCAGCCTGTCCTTATTTCTGATTATCGTGATATTTTCGGTTTCCATATTATACAGAAATTACATTAATCTGTATAATTTCCAACACTTTGAAGTGGGTTATAAGTTCAAAACCCATCCATGAACTCTTATCTTTTAGTTAAAAAGTTGTATGATGAGGCGAGTGACTGACTCATCCTAGTCGACTAATTTAGCGAGTTGACTCAACAAGTCTTACTATAACCTGGCCAACTCACTCTCATATTCGCATCTAATGGTGACCCTGCTGGAAATCTCACCAAGTCGAGTTGACCCGGTTGATTTTTAAATCGAGTCAACAAGTTTTAAAATCATATAAGATGTAATTGGGAAGCTAAATAAAATATATGAAATTGCTAATGAGTATGTCATTAACACCAAAACAATTTCATAAAATAAGGTCATTTTAGGGGTTGAATTTCAGTTCAAAGTTAAAACTTATTATTTTTAATAAGTTATAATTTAGTATTTTTATTTCTTTAAGGTTTAAAGAATGCAATTATAATTTAAAGTCATTTTCAGAGTCATTTAAGAAAGTTCTAGTCATTTTTTATGTTCTTACTAATTCTAACCACTTTACTATTTTGGAAATATTTTATCGTTTCACAAAAGTTTACTATTTCGAGTTAATTATGAGCCATCTGCATTTATAGAGGCCATATCAATTGCATTATATAGGAACAGATGATTCGTTATCAATTATATTCTCCATTCTAGAGATTTTTTATCATGTCAAATTCAGTGTTATTGTAAAAGAAGAAAACAACTATATTTTCCTCTCATTTTTTCTATGCTCCTACTGCATTTAAAATAGAGAAATCTGATCCGGAAAGTGCTGGGCCTATGCAAATGCATGATGTTCATCAGGCCCATAGCAATGACCCGTATGTATGTAAGACAAATTATATTTTCATGGTATATAACTCCTGGTGCATCAACAGAAGAACATTTGTAAAAGTATGCAATTCGTTTGAATTCACGAAGGTCAAGATGTCAAGGGACGATGAGAAGTTGTTATACATGGGGTTAATAGAATTCGTATTGGAGTTGTGAGCCGAGTAATTCTCAAGTTCGGCAGTAATAATAAGATAGTCTTATATGATTTCACGTATTGTCTAACTATACGGAGTAACCTGATCTCAACATCTACACTATCTGAGCAAGGATACACCTTTACTTTTGGAACAACTGTACAAGTCTTTCATGAAAGAAAGGTAGTAGCATTTCGTGAACTAAAAGATGAATTACACATCCTATCTTCCTCCCTAACCACTATTATTCAGCTTGAAGTATCACGAATCTTGTCCGAAGGAACTAGAAATAGGGAAAGGGGCAAGAATGCCTCTCCATATATTTGGCACCTTTGACTTGATCATTTCAACGCGATTATTCCCGATGTCCAAAGCGAGCCTTTACCTACCTATGAGGCATGTCTGCATGGGAAGATAACCAAGTTGTTAGTTTTAAAAGGGAACATGGATACAACTACCTCCACTTCTTAAGATTGTGTACATTGACGTGTGTGACCTGTTTAATATAAATACTAGAGGATGGTATGAGTATTTCATTACATTTGTTGATGACTACTCTCAGTTCGATTACCTGTTCATGATACAGAATAAATAGGATTTCTTCTAGACATTCAAAGTATATATAAGGCCATGGTTAAAAAAACAATTGGAAATGAGTATTAAAGTGTTAAGGTCTAACCGAGATGGAGAGTATTGTGTTGCGCAGCACGCCAACAACGCAGTGAGCCTAGATCCAATATAAGGCCTCACCCACAAACGATAGACAGTAAGAAATATAAACTAGAAATAGATCAAAGCAATCCAAAACAAACCACAAGACAAGATATACGTGGAAAAACCCCAAACTAGGGTAAAAAACCACGGATGCAAAATTCCACTATGAAGAGAAACGAAGATTACAAGGCAATATACTAACCTCTCCCTTGGAAGTACAGAGAAAATCCTTTGCCCACACCTCAGAATAATTTCCTAAAATTCACCTTAACCTAGAATAGCCCTAGGGACCCCAATTTATAGTTTTGGCAACTTCCCTTTCCGCATCCCAGTTGCGAAAGGACTTGCGCCACGAAATCCGCGAAACTCCTTTCGCATCCCAGTTGCGAAAGGACTTGCGACACGAAATCCAAGCAACCTCGACTGGTCGTGGGCGGCCCCAGATGTGGCTCCACTTCTCAACAATCTCCCACTTGGAGACACATCTCCATAAACCTTTGTCTTCTTTATCCGGAGTGCACCACCTCCCCGTCTTCAAGCCTGAAGACCAATCAAAGCTGAACAGAGCTTCAGCTTCTCCCTTGTGACCGCCTTGGTCAGCATATCCGCAGGATTCTCACTTGTATGAATCTTCTCCAGAGCAATCGATCCATCTTCCAGTAATGAACGTATGAAGTGATATCTGATGGCAATGTGCTTGGTCCTTGAATGAAAGGCTGAATTCTTAGCCAAGTGTATTGCACTCTGACTGTCACTGTACAGCTTGCAATCTGCTTGCTTCTTACCCAACTCTTCCATAAAACCTTGCATCCACACCATCTCCTTGCATGTTTCTGTAGCCGCAACATATTCTGCTTCTGTCGTACTGATAGATACTATCTTTTGTAACTGAGAGACCCAACTGACTGCAGCACTACCCAGAGTAAAAACATAACCCATAGTGCTTCTTCTGCTGTCGATATCTCCTGCCAAATCTGAATCCACATAGCCTTGTAACTTGATTTTCGATCCACCATAACACAGCCCTACATCCTTAGTACCTACCAAGTACCTAAGGATCCACTTCACAGCTTCCCAATGTTCCTTCTTGGGGTTGTTCATGAACCTGCTAACAACTCCCACTGCTTGAGCAATGTCTGGCCTCGTGCTCACCATAGCATACATGAGACTCCCAATAGCTGACGCGTATGGGACTTTAGCCATGTAGTCCTGTTCCTCCTGCGTCTTTGGACCTTGCTCCTTAGATAGCTTGAAGTGGTTGGCTAATGGAGTGCTAACCGGCTTAGCACCTCCCATATTGAATCGATCAAGTACCTTGGCTATGTACTCTGCCTGTGACAAAACTAATTTCTTGTTTTTCCTGTCACGCTTTATCCTCATGCCTAGGATTTTTTTTGCAGCTCATAAATCCTTCATGGCAAATTCTCTAGACAATTGTCTTTTGAGATCTGATATGTCCTCCATGCTTGAGCCAGCCACAAGCATATCATCAACGTACAGAAGAAGGATGATGTATGACGTATCAAACTTCTTCAAGTAACAATAGTGGTCTGCATGACATCTCTTAAAACCGTTTCCCGACATGAAACTATCGAACTTCTTGTACCACTACCTCGGGGCCTGCTTCAGGCCATATAGACTCTTCTTCAGTCTGCACACCTTGTTCTCATTACCTGGTGCCACGTATCCTGTCGGCTGATGCATATATATCTCTTCTTCAAGGTCCCCATGAAGAAAGGTTGTCTTAACATCTAGCTGTTCTAGATATAAGTCCTCTGAAGCCACTATACTCAAGGCCATGCGAATCGTAGACATTTTCACTACCGGTGAAAATATTTCAGTGAAATCGATATCTGCCTTTTGTTGAAACCCTTTCACAACCAATCTGGCCTTATACCGTTTCGAACCATCGTGCTCCTTCTTCAGTCTGTAAACCCACTTGTTATGAAGAGCTTTCTTACCCTTGGGTAGAGTGACTAGCTCCCATGTACGATTAGACTCAAGAGAGTCCATCTCATCATCCATGGCCTGCTCCCACTTAACCCGTATATCTGACTATAACGCCTCTTCAAAACACTCTGGCTCACCATTATCTGTCAGTAGTAGATAATGTAAGGAGGGTGAGTATCGAACCGTGGGTCTCCTCTCCCGAGTAGACCTCCTCACAACTGGTGTATGCGGCTCTGCCTCATCCTGTGGCACTGTAACACCCATGTCCGGTAACTCTTCCAACTCTACGAATTCCTTTTTCTCGGCCTTATTTTCCTGCACACTGTCTTTATACATCACTTTTTCATTAAAGACTACGTCCTTGCTTCTGATGATTTTTCTGTTTTCTGTATCCCAGAACCTATAGCCAAAATCATGTTGCCCATAGCCTATAAACGTGCACCTCCTGGACTTCGCATCCAGCTTGTTTCTGTGCTCTGCATCAATGTGAACATATGAAGTGCAACCGAACACTCTGAGATGTGCAAGGTTCACTTCTTTCCTCGTCCACGCTTCTTCTGGTAGCCCACCATCCAATGGTGCTGAGGGACTTCTATTGATGAGATATGCGGCAGTATTCACAGCATCTGCCCAAAAGGTCTTGGGCAACCCTGCATATAACCTCATGCTCCTGGCGCGCTCAAGGATGGTCCTGTTAATGCGCTCAGCCACACCATTCTGCTGTGGTGTCCCTGAAATCGTTTTCTGATGTTTGATTCCATTTGTTGGACAATACTCCTCAAACCTCTTATCACAATACTCTCCCCCATTGTCAGATCTGAGACACTTTACTGTTTTACCTGTGTCATTTGCTACCATAACTTTCTACTTCTTAAATACATCAAATACATCAGATTTATGTTTTAAGAAGTAGACCCACAGTTTTCTACTAGCATCATCAATAAAGGTAACAAAATAACGTGAGCCACCAAGAGATAATACCTGTGCCGGTCCCCACACATCAGTGTGTACAAGCTCCAACAGATGTGTCTTTGGAGCGCGTCCCGTCTTCTTGAAACTTACCCTCTTCTGCTTGCCATACACGCAGTCCTCACAGAATTCCAAGTCAATAGACTTCAGCCCTGGTAGCTTCCCTTTTGACAATAGCACTTTCATCCCTTTCTCACTCATATGTCCCAGCCTCTGATGCCATAACTGCCCATTCACTCCAGTTGATGCGACTGCGAGTGAACTATACGATCCTGAAGTCATGTACAAAGTACCTTCCTTTTTGCCTCGAGATATTACCAAGGCACCTTTTGTGATCTTCCAGGAGTTACTGGTGAATGTTGTCACATAACCGGTATCGGCCAACTGTCCCACTGAGATCAGATTACGTTTCAAACTCGGTACATGTCTGACATCCTTCAATTTCAAGACTGTTCTGTCTTTCTGATTTACATGAATATCTCCCTTTCCAACAATATTGCACGGCTCATCATCACCCAGGTAGACTCTCCCAAAGTCACCTGACACATAATAACGCAGAACTTTCTTACACGAAGTAGCATGAAACGAAGCACCCGAGTCTATAACCCAAGACTCATTCCTCGCATCAAGAGACAAAATCAACGCCTCTGTGTCACTCTCCTCAGACAGATTCACTGAATCTTTCCTACCTTGAGAGCTTCCTTCTTGTTTCTTGAGCGCCCTGCAATCACGTTTCATGTGCCCCTTCTTGCCGCAATGCCAATACCCATCTTTGTCTTTCGGTCCCTTGGACTTATTCCTTGACTTAGAACGCCCGTGTTTATTGCCTCCTTTGTTCAGCGATCTTCCTCTTCCTTCAACGTTTAGAGCATTCTCTGAATCCCCTGAAACTCTTGATGCCTTCCTTCTAGATTCTTCGCTGAGAATTAGACCGGCCACATCATCAAATTTCAGTTTTGTCGATCCTGAAGAATTGCTCACAGCAATCACCAAACCATCTCAACTGTCTGGAAACTAGATAAGATCAATAACGCCCTGACCTCATCCTCAAAAGCAATGCCAACGGATTCCAACTGGCTCGTGACTGTATTGAACTCGTTTAGATGTTCAGCCACGCTCCCACCATCTGACATCTTCATGTTGAATAGTTGTTTCATAAGATGAACCTTGTTGGATGCTGAGGGCTTTTCATACATGGTGGCTAGGGCTTCCATTAATTCTTTTGTCGTTTTTACCTTGGATATATTGAAGGCGACGATCTTAAACAAAGAGAGTCGGATCGTTCCTAAAGCCTTCCTATCCAGTAAAAACCATTCATCATCTGTCAACTTTTCTGGTTTCTTCTCTTTTCCTCCTAGAGGAATATGGAGGTCCTTCTGATATAGATAATCCTCCATCTACATCTTCCAGAAGGCAAAGTTTGAACCATCAAACTTCTCAATTCTAGTTTTTCCATCTTCTGCCATCGCTCCCAATAGAACTAAACCAATAGCTCTGATACCAGTTGTTGCGCAGCACGCCAACAACGCAGTGAGCCTAGATCCAATCTAAGGCCTCACCCACAAACGATAGACAGGAAGAAATATAAACTAGAAATAGATCAAAGCAATCCAAAACAAACCACAAGACAAGATATACGTGGAAAAACCCCAAACTATGGTAAAAAAACCACGGATGCAAAATTCCACTATGAAGATAAACGAAGATTACAAGGCAATATACTAACCTCTCCCTTGGAAGTACAGAAAAAATCCTTTGCCCACACCTCAGAATAATTTTCTAAAATTCACCTTAACCTAGAATAGCCCTAGGGACCCCAATTTATAGTTTTGGCAACTTCCCTTTCCGCATCCCAATTGCGAAAGGACTTGCGACACGAAATCCGCGAAACTCCTTTCGCATCCCAGTTGCGAAAGGACTTGCGACACGAAATCCGCGCAACCTCGACTGGTCGTGGGTGGCCCCAAATGTTGCTCCACTTCTCAACATATTGTTTTATTGAATTCGAAGAGTTTCTTTAAAGAGATGGGATTGTCACTCAATGGACTGCACTTTACACTCTTCAACAAAATGAGGTCATAGAGAGAAGTAACTCTACATTGTTAGATATGGTGAGGTCGATAATGAGTTATGTCTCACTTCGTATTTCCTTTTATGGGTATGCAACAGAGACTGTGATGTACCTACTGAATAAATTAAATTTCAATTAAAGCAGCACCCAAAACACCATTTGAACTGTAAAAATACTACAAGCCAGCTCTTAGCTACATTATCATATGGGAATACCCTACAATCGTGAAAAATCCAGATGCTAGTAAGTTAGTACCGATGGGTACTAAATGTCTCTTCATTAGATATAAACGGGAATCCAATGGATATGAATTCTATGACCCTGTGGACCAAAGAACTTTGAAAAGCGAAGGCATACTCTTCTTGAAAGAAGACTATGTGCGAGATAACAAAAGGGATTATATAGTTGATCTTTATGTGAGATATGATCAGGTACTTTTGAGTGCTCCTGTGATGGTTATTCCAAAGGTGCATATCCCTGATCCAAAGTCACCACCTGTGTTGTACTGAGTTAGAGACCCCATTAGGAACTTGGTAGATTCGTCTATCTCGGAGAAGTTTTCACAATGATGTCAAATCATATTTAGTCAAAGCTACCTTCTACTAGGAAGTCAACATTGGGTTGTAGCCATCGATGACATGATGAAGTCCAAATATTCCAACCACATGTAAACTCTTATAGAACAACCTAAGAAGGTCAAGCCAATCGAATGTAAATAAATTTATAATAAATAAATAAATAAGTGAAACGTGAAGGGAAAGGTGAAAACATACAAGGTTGGGCTTATAACCAATGGTTACTATTATGGCCCAAAATTTGGTACTCGAGTACAATGAACGCAGTCCTGAGTTCTAGAGTGCGAGCTATATTTTATCCATTCTTACATCACATTCACATTCATTCCATAAAACATAAGAATCTATCATAATTTTCATTTCAAGTAGAGAAATTATAAACTATTTTTTTTGGGTTTAGTCCTTTGCTTTGGGTAACTTTTTTTTTTTTAACCTTTTCTCATTCACAAGTTTAGATTAATCTTAATACTTTCTATTTTTTCTTTGAATTCAATCATTTTTCGTTTAGGAATATCCATTTTACATTGAGTGAGTAATTCTCATCTTTGCTTCTTTCTTTCACAAGTTTGGATGGTATTCTTCTCTTTCTTGAATCTTTTCCTTGAAAGATTTTATGAATTTGAATTGCATTTTTGTCTTTTGAAATTTCTTCCTTCATGTATAAGCTTTTGATTTTTTATTTTTTTTAATGCCTTCCTTTAAGTTAGATTTCTTTTTCTTTGTAAAATGATATTTCTCAAATATTTGAATTCATCCTAGTGATTGTTTATTTCCTTGATGGTAATTATTTTTGTTTGGGTATCTTGAACATTCTTCCTTGTCCTGAAAATTTTTGTTTTGAATATTTAAAATTATTTTATTTTGATTTTGATTACTTTGAGTTTAGCCATTTTTTTGCTTTGGGAATAGCCATTTTCTTTTTTCCTTTTGACTTGGGAGCTTTCTTTAACTATGCTTTAATTTTTAAGGTTTGGATTCATTCATTTCATTGTCATCTTCCTTCGATGTTAGCCATTTTGTTGATTATCTTGAACCTTGACCTTTTGGTGTGATATTTTCTTATAGATATCAATGAAATCTCGATTCTCAAATATTTCCTTAAACTGTGATATATTTTCATATTGTATTATTCTATTGTATTGTTAATTTATCTTTTAAAATCATTATTGAGTAAGGATTATCTATTACATGCATATGATCATGTCATGCTGGAAACTTGATTTGCTTTGTTCCATTATAATCAAGGGGTGCTTGGGAATTAAATTGCTTGCGTCATCATAGAATAGCTGGAAGTTTATTTAGATATTTAGAATTTAAAAATTATGAATAGTTGGAATTGATTTGATTGGACGACAGATCGGTAAGCATGTCGAGATTGCTCATCGGCGTGCATGTTGGGATTGCAAAAGTTTCTTAACATTAGAGCCATGCGAGATCTTGTCGTTTTGTTGAATTAGATTGGTGAGCATGTTAGGATTGCTCCTCGACATGCATATTGGGATTGAACGCCTCACCAGACTGGTTAAGTGAGTATGTTGTGATTGCAAAAGGTTCCTAATATCTAGAGTCATGTGAAATCTTGGAAATGTGAATACGTTGGATGTGAGTACACACCTTGCTGGACTAGATAAGTGAGCATGTTGAGATTGCAAAAGTTTTCTATTAACAGAGTCATGCAAGTTTATGAAAAACTGGTTAAATTAAATTTGAATGTGAAGGAATACACAATTGCATATATTATTGTATTCATAGAATTATGGCATCATGGTTCATTCATGATATCATTTTATGAACTTCATTCATGACATTATCCCAAAGAGATCTTATTTAATTCATCTCAGTCATAGAGCCGTTTTGTAAGGTATATCTATTGTTATTCAACTGCTATGAATATGAACTCACTGGGCTTTTAGCTCACACAATTTATTAACTCTTTCAGGTACATAGGATGATGAAAGAGTCTTAGAAGCAGAATACCAAGAAGACTAATTTTATTAAAGTGTCACTTTTAGTTTTTTTTTTTTTTTTGTTTTTGTTATTTATTTAGACAGTTGTAATAAGAAAAAGTAGAGGACATATGAGTAAGAGATGATGATAATAGTTAAGTAGGAATAGAATTCATAAGTTTATTTTAAATTTTAAATTTTGGTTATATTATTTGGATAATTAAATAGTTGTTTGGTTTAGGTATGTGATGTATTGAATGTGAGTGTGATGAATAAACATGTATAATTTAGTTCGCACCCTAGAACTCGGGATTTGAGTCATCATACTTAAGTTTCAAATTGCGAGGTGTGATAATGTTGCTTCGGTGGATAACATTGCAAACCCTCTAACCAAGTTTTGCATAATCATCTGTTTAATACCCATATTCATAGTATGGGACTACATGTGCAGGCAAATTGGTTTTAGGGCAAGTGACAGACTATTGGGATTGTCCCCTAAAAACAAGTGAGAGACTGTTAGGATTGTCCCCTAAAAACAATGTTATTGGACCTGAATTTATTGGCTTGATACATTTACCTTTTTTCGATAATTCTTATAGAACATGCTTTGTGAGTTTGAGAAGCATATCCTCTATGCTTTTGAGCACTCAAGATTGGATACAACGACTTTAGCTAGGGGGGAGAGTAGTACTCTATAGATCCCATTGTCGTGGCCATGGCCATACAATTTTTTATAATGACTATGATATGATTGAATGGTCATCTCATGTGATAGGATTAACTTGGTATCATGATGGACAGTCTCCATTCATCGGGTTGACTTGGTATCAATTTATCTCATTCTCTACCCACAAGAGTATGTAAGTGTGCCACAAATAGTTCATTTGATTGAGCTTTCAGTCACTTGCATTGGCATGGATCGCTTACAAGTGTCAAGCTTGGAAGACCCATCATCCCAAACTTCAATAGGCTTGTGGTTGCACTAACTCCATAAAAATCCACACGATCTGAGGATGTGTAGATGGAGAGGCCCTTATTGATCATCTTTGGCTCTCCTTACAAGGTTTCTGCATAGCGACTAAAAATGGGTGTAGCTGGGTTTCTTCATAAGGGTCCTCGAAGTATGCACAATTCAACATGTCGTTTACTTGGTCTTCCCAACATACAAATAACACATGAATAGGTGGTAGATCTTAAGATTTAAATGGTCCATTAAGTGTTTGAAAGGCTAGCTAACACCTTTAAGGTTCTCAATTGGTTAACCGAAGTTTTTCAAACATTAACTTTCATTCTTAACCAATGCTTATTTTAAATCATGCTTGATCGACATTCAATGGTTGAGATATAACATGACCCATACATACCCTAGGTGGCATGGATTAGGCAAGTATACAGAATCAATCCTTCATAGTAGGGTACATAGATGTTTTCTAAGGCGATGGAGCATCGTATGGTATGCATCCTCCTATAACTTAAACTCTCCTTTTAAGATCAATCCAAGAGAGAGGGGATAGAGAGCCTTAGACGCCTATATATCCCCCCTTTTATGGTGGACGTCTGTCACACCCCAAACTCGGTAACTGGACTCACAAGGAACCCGATAGTCAGTTCTAGCCGCAACAGCCTCCGTAGTACCCTATTCTCGGCTCCTAAGGCAGGTTCCGATCTTGGGATCCTACAAGGAGGATTTTCATAACAGTATAATCATTTCCAATATGAGCATACCTAAGATCACAACAAGTGTATCTGAGAATAACATCACAAAATCCACTATGAATTTGAACTTTTACAAGTACAAAGCAGGAAAATAATACATTTGATAGCAAAAGAGGTAGGAAGAAGATCTGTAACACTGGGGGTCCTCAGCTCAACTCTAATCCAAGCTCTGCCGCTACGACGCCCGCCTAGGATCTCCTGCACGCATCAATCGTGCATAAGCTTATAGAAGCTTAGAGGGTGTGAAGGTGTGTGATAAAGGTGCACAAAAGAATAGTAGGAGGTATAGGAAGGAAAACATACTCAATGACAATATCACTAGCCTTACCAAGGCTTATCATGAATACGATGCAATGAGTACTAGGCGCCTTATCAAGATGATGCATAAAGGGGCTTATACAGCTGATGCAAAGTGATGTCATTGCTCATATCCAATCCACATATCAAGTACATTTTCAATCATAAGAAATCACCGGGGTCCAGTACACTGCGGAATGATTGCCGCTTTATAGACCCGCACAGTCAAACGAGTGTAAGAGACCTCACTACCCGCCTGTGGACAGTCAATCACCAACAAGACTCGACGACAGTGGACCCATTTCACGAGCTAGTCAAACTCAGCCTAGTAATGCCCTCCCTCACAGGTGGATAAGGCCACATCCCTACCCGACCAACTACACGACAGTGGGAGTCGCGGCCTAATGGTATAAGGCCCTCGTGCGCTCATAGTTTCCACTCGGTCACTGGGTTGGGGCAGATCCTTGGTACCATGAAAGTTTTGAGAATTTCACCCATGGGCATCCTATGCACCCGATATGCTCAAATACATTTCCGGTGTCTACACATACGACCATCCACGTATAGCCCTGTGGAGGCAAGGCCCTGATGAAGTAAGGGCAGAATCATCATGAAATGCAATGTCAATGCATGAGTCATGCATACAGATCATGCACTAGCTTCAGACACTCAATGAGCACAAGGAAAGAAACTCCATCATTCTATGACCACCACACAATGTAATCAATTCACACAAATGATGCATGTGGGTCACAATGATGTAAGTGCGCTACCTGTAGAATATATTCCTCCTTCCCAAGGAGGGACAAGGTCTAAATAGATAGACAGGTACTCTAAGGAGAGGTGAAGTCCTCTAGTGGGGGCCCAATACTTTGGGGTAGCCCACAAGCTAAGAGAGAGACCATAAAAGTCAAAGGAAGAGGCGGTCCTAATAGGGGTCTAAGGTGGGCCTTCAACCATGTATAAGGGCCCTATGGGCCTACCTTAGGGCCACCAAAGAGGACATTCAACCTCAACTGGGTCTCAAAAGAAAGCCCGCTAACTACACGCATGTAAGGCAAAGACCAAGGCCTAAACATTTCGAGCCTAGTGGGCCATACACAAGTCCCAACACTTAGGCAACATGGTGGGCCTTCAAGCAAGTTTTGGGCCCAACCACAAAGGTCATGAGTCCACTCATTTTGGTGGGCCTAATGGGCAGCTCATTATTCTAACATATGGGTGATCCTTATACTTAAAACAAGTAAGTTGGTCCTCACATCTCAGCCCAAGTATGGGTTTATTTTAATGGGCAAGTAAGGGTCCAACTATTTGAGTATTTCGGCCCACATAACTCATCACAATGGTGTATTAACTATAGGCCCAAAGGTCATGGGCCTATCAAAAAGTTTCAAGACAATGGGCCTAGGAAAATCTAACAATTAACTAAGAAGACTGGCCCAATAAAAACCCAATTGGAATGGGCCTTAAATACGCACTAATTAAGCCCAAAAATATAATTAAAATGAGGCAAGATATGTGTAAAAATGTCCTCAAATTTAGTGGACCATGCTACCCCAAAAGATCCATTTATGGGCAGCAACCATGGGCCTATTGATGAAATTCTAGCCCACCCACAATCTGGCATTGCTGGAAATTCATAAATTAATTAAATTATATATTTATTTTAGTTCCTAGTGACCCATACATGTCACAGGCGGGTCCACCAGATGAAGGGAGTGGATTTAACATATAAATCAGATGGGTCATGCTGTTGAACTGGACGTTCAGCAGTAGCCTAATGGGATGGGCGTCCCATGGTGGGCAGTCCTATGGGCCTGTGTATTTGACCCAAAAACTCATCCAATGTGCCCCAATTAGATGCTACAGAAGGGGAGGATGATTAAGGCCCCTATGTACCCCATATGTATGAACGGTGGGATATAAAATACATTAAGGTGGGCCCACAAAGAGGCCTGGACGGTCATCCAAGGCTGAACGCCCCAGCCTGGTGGACCACTCTAGGCCACACCATGAATAGTACAAGGGCCCAATGGCCCTGAAAATTTTCAGAGTGGTATTTCCATTGGTAGGCCACACCTCCACAAAATTTCATGATTTTTGGATAACTATAAGTATTTTAATTAATTTAAAGAAAACAGTCTGTCTAGAAAATCTGTCTGGCCTGGATGTCCCAATGTGGTGGGCCGGTCCAACCCTTGCCACGGTGTGCACAGGGGTCTGATGGCCCCAAAAATTGGTAGGTGTATCCTACCATGGGTTGACCATACCTCCACAAATTTTCGTGATTTTTTTATACTCAAAAATATTTTAATTAAATTTGGAATTACAATGTCCAGAAATTCCGCTAAGTGCGGAATTCTGGATAGATCATGATTGAGCACCCAATGGGGTAGGCCCTGGATATCCAAAAATTGGAAAAATTAAATTTAAACCTTCTCTCATATATGTAGTACAATTTGTGGTCCACCAAAGTGGCCCACCTGATCAGAAACTATTTTATAATTTTACATTTCCAAATTACAACGTTGCTGGAATTACAGCAGAAAACTCAGCAAGTACCCATATTGGCCCACCCTTTTGGGGACCCAAATGAGGTCAATTGGAGCTGAAATTTGGCATGCTTATAGTTGGGATACCCATATTCAAAAATCATATTTCACTTGGTATACAATTCCCTACCAAAATCCTCAAATCCTGGCCTCAAGTTGGCCCAAAAATCTGTCCAGACAAA
The DNA here is from genome assembly GCA_021015155.1 of Magnolia officinalis. Classification (NCBI taxonomy): domain Eukaryota; kingdom Viridiplantae; phylum Streptophyta; class Magnoliopsida; order Magnoliales; family Magnoliaceae; genus Magnolia; species Magnolia officinalis. Next base: position 60,850,760 of record JAJHSJ010000008.1, read on the forward strand.
TTTGGACAGCAACATGAAATTGAAAGAATTAAAATATAAACATTATTTGCCATAGGATTAACCCCAGAAATTTATGTGGTGGACCACCCCAGTGGGCCCCACAAATGTCCAGACCTTCCCCATCATCAAAAACCCCTTGCATGTGTCCCATTTAGGTGAATTTTGGGGTCACACGTCTAAGGATGGACCGCTATGGGCGTCCAAGCTCCATGGTTGGTCTAGATTTTTGTTGGCCTACAAGGTGGGCCACACATGTAAGATCAGAATTCTATCATAAAGGAAAAATAAAGAATCGGCCACAAGAGGAGGGGATCTGCCACATTGAGGCCCTCCCCTTCATCAATCACACCATACATTCCTTCTATTCATATGTTACAATAAAGATCCACCACATGCATGTCCTAGATTCAAGATCAATTGTTGGGATGTCATCCTAACCTTGATTCTAAGGTTTAGATGACCTATCATGCCATGGAATCCAAATAATCCTCCATAATGGGGGCCCATAGAGGGAAAACTCCATGCATGGGCATGCATGCATCAAATAGGCCATTTGGCCACAACTAAATGATGATGTAAGATCTCTACCATTGATTGGTGGGTCCTACACTTCCCATATAAAAAAAATATCTAAGAACATGAAAATAGAAATCCCAAATCGTAAGAGTACACCCACCTTAGATTACTCCAAACTTGGACCTCTTAGCTCCTAGTGCACCAAAGGATCCATATCAATGGGTGAGATTAGATTTAGATGGTTAGATTTAGAGGATTAGAGGGAAAATGGGGCTGGAATGGGGTGGACGTCCCACCCCTCTTGCTTGGAGAAAATGGGAATGAGAAGGAGAGAAGAGAGAGAAGAGTAGAGAGAATGAGAGAGAAAGAGAGAGAAACCTCTTTTAAGCTAAGTAATCATTTCTCTCTTCCCTTGGTTAGAGAAGAATAATGATTGCAATAGGGAGATACAACCAAAGTTATAGGGTTAGTAGGTTTTCTAAGCTTGTGGGTATTGTTTAGAGGTAGGTGGTGTAGGAATAGGGCATAGGTAGTGTGTGTGTGTGTGTGTGTGTAGTGTGTGTTGGAAATAGTGCCAAGAGATGGGACCTACCTATAAATTCATGCACACTATCCCTAGGTGGGCCACATGACTATGATCAAGGGCCAAAAATGAAATACACACAACTTATGATCTACACGTCGGATGAATGTACAAGACACGGCATCGAAACCACAATGGCGATGCGAACAAGATGGCACAGGTTTCGGCTCAATCTGATTCGGGTCTACGTGACCAGACTTAAGGATGACTACAAACACTATCTGATGATTGCGGGTCGCCGGAATTCGACCGGTAGGACCGCGAGACCAAGATGAACGAGATGTATAATCACACACACACACATGCACACATGCGAACTTGGGTCGTGTCTCACAATGTCCATACTTTTAGAGTTAGGAAAAGAGAAAGAGTGAGAGAAAAATAATGAGAATGAAAGAGGAAATGGGCCACGCACAGGCTCTCTCTCATATCACATATCCACATCTTGTGTGTGGGGTTTGTTTTAAGACAGCTCAAAGGTTAGATTTGGCCCCTACCAGGATTCTGAAGGTGGCTCTCTACTCCCTTCATTTCAGATAGATCTGGGAGAGGCTTCTTATGTTGAGAGATCAACGACAACACTCAATCAACGGTTCTACTTCAAGCATAAGTAAATTAAATTAGTTTTTTTTTTCTAATTTTTTAGGAATACAAGTTAATCTAATATGGGGATCTTGTTAATAGAATAAACTGAATTTTTAAAAAATTATTTTAAACTCTTGTGTTTCAAAATCCGAGCTATCAATATAGACCTTGCGTGCAGACTAAGCTATAGGCCAGTCTAATCATCAAATAGACCACCATTATACAACAAGACTAGAAGGTTTAAAGATAGTTGTTAGCAGTAGGGTTGTCAACTAACCAAGTTCGGACTGGCCCAAGGTTAGTTCAAGCTTGACCCGTATAGTAGGACTTAAGGACACACCCGACCCAAGCCCATGACAAGCCAAAATGGACAAGCTCGAGCACTGACCTTGTAAATTAAAAATCAGCCCACCACGTGCTTGGGCGAAGCCCAAGCAAAACTTATTTATCACCTCTAGAATTGGAATAATCATGAAAATGTTAATTACTATTCATTGCTAGTAATAAGTTGTCTAATCGAGAATAATGTTAATTGTTATTAATAGGTAGTCTAATTTAGGAGAATGTTAATTGCCATTAATTATTATTAATAAGTAGTATAATTTAGGAGAAGTTTAATAGTCATCTAGTCATTTAGAAAAATGTCAAGGGGTTTTCACCTAAAAATTCTTCGGATAATATTATATTCTCATAAAATGTTTTAACTCTTCATATTTACCAAAACGTTCCTCAAACTATATGTATGGAGAATAAAAATTCATAATTACCCTTAATGGGGAGATTTTCGAAGAAGCGGAAGCACCCTCATGTTTATAATGTGGAAGGAAATTACATTTAGGAAAATTAGAAGCTATGTTGCCCTAACTTGTTGTGTTTTCAAAAATCAAATATGATCATTAGTTACATGACCTAATTTTAGATGTAGATATAAACAATGAGCCTCAACCATGATTTAGGTGGACCATACTATTGGAAATAGTGTATATATAGATGCTCACCCTCCAAACTATTTCCTTCTATGTGACCCACCTGAATTATGGATTGTCTTGATTATTAGGCCCTGGGACTCTTTTTTTTTGTTGAATCTAATAGTTGGAGTGGATTTCTTATAATCTTCATGATGGGCTCTGTAAATTAACATTGGACATCTCTCCCAACTATTTCTTTTAGTGTGGCCCATCTGAATCATAGGTCGGCTTGATTTTTTGGCTTTAGGCCTATTGTGGGATTATGCAACTAATGATCCGAGTGGATTTCATATACACATTATATTACTATGGGCGTGGGTATGCCTCTCATAATTTTTTCTTTTTTTTTTTAACATACAAAAAGCCAGATCTCTTTAATCAATTATAAGAAGGGCGCCACAAGAAGCGCATTGCATGGTGTGCCACACACCATGTGCGTTGATGTCACCAAGTTTTATGGGGCCCACCATGATGTATGTGTAATATCCACACCATCCATCCATTCGGCGAGATATTTTTAGGGCATGATCCAAAAAAAATGAGGCAGATCCAAATCTCAAGTGGACCACACCACAAAAGGCAGTGGGGATAATGATTCATGTCATTGAAGCCTTCCTAGGGCCCATCATGATGTTTATTTGCCACCCAACCTATTTATAAGGTCACATAGATCTAGATGTAGGAAAAAACAAATATCATCTTGATTCAAGACTTTTGTGGCCGTCAAGAAGTTTTCAATGGTAGGTATTCAATCCCCATTACTTTTCGTAGTGTGGTCCACTTGAGATTTGGATTTGCCTCATTTGGGGCTCGTGCCCTGAAATGATCTCACCAAATGGATGGATGGTTTGGATATAACACATACATCATGGTGGGGCCCATAGAACTTGGTGACATCAACATACCACCCAGGTCGGTGGTATGTGGCACACCATGTAATCTGCTTCAGATGACATTGCATATATCAAAGCTAAATCTCTTCAAGCAGTAACCACAGGAGGGTCCTTACTCATGCCTAAGTGGTAGACTCACAAGAGTTTTAACACAAGGTCATGGGTTCAAGTACCCATTGTGGTGAAAACCCACTGTGGTGTGAGTGTGTGGGTGTGTTGTGTAATTCGACATTAGGCTCATAGCAAAAACAAACCATGTTGACTCATGATTCAGATGGGCCACACAAAAGGAAATAGTTGGGAGAGATGTCCAACGTTGATTTTTTATAGGGCCCACTGTGAAGATTACAAGAAATCCACTATAACCATTAGATTCCACATAAACATTTCGGCCGAGGGCCCAAGAATTAGGACAATCCATGATTCAGAGGGGTCCATAGAGAGAAATAATTTGGAGGTCGGAACACCATCATGAACACTATTTCCAATCATATGATCCACCTAAATGATAAATGGGGCTGGTGTAACACCCACGCCCTCCAATACTCGAGTATTGGATGTCCTCAACTGTCATTATATTTTTTTTTCAATTGATTATGTTATCACACGTGCACACACATAGTTTAAACTCAAAAGATCTTGAAATTTATGTATGAAATCCTATTTCTAGAACTCTAAACCCAATAAAACTTACCAGGATTCCTTCATGTAGGAATTTAACTATTCATTATGAGTATCGGGTTCTAAATCATCAAATCAACCATCCAGCAGATCCCCAACTTACTATTATGCGACCAGCACTAGGTCGCCTTAATTTGGACCATTGGGATACAAATTAACCATTTGTAAAATCCTAAATCAATTATTGTGACCCCTAATAGTATGGAGGACTAATTGAGGAATAAATCAGACCATTGAATCATTAAGGCTCAATGCTTAAACTCAAAATCTACCTGGTGTGTCCCATCTGATCTATGGATCTACCTCATCACTAGACAAATGTCCTAATAGGATCCGTTGAGACTGTTTAACGGTGTAGATTAGGGTACATATCGTTGTGGACCTCACCTTATGTGGTGTGTGTTTGCCAGCGTGTGTACACCTGTAGTGCACCGAACCTAAACCTCAATCAAACCTGGTTTGACCTGACGCCCGAAGAGGAAAAAAACCTCTTCTTCTTTCAATTGTTTCCCACCAAATGGTGTTTTAAAGCAGCCTCTTCCCATGCATTCGATTGTGGCCCACAACGATCATCCATCTGGATGATTCGAGCCATCCATCGTGTGTGGATGAAAATTTTGTCCAAAACTCTGGTGGTCACACATATTGATAGTCATGTGTAAACGCACAAGAGCGGGCACAAATAAGATGGTGCAGGAGCATTTTTCATCAATCAGGAAACCTCGTTTCTATTAGTGAGCTGGTAATCCGTGTGAGAGAGATTCTTGCTTTCTTAGCCCTTTGTGTAGATGAATCTTAGCCTTAGAGGCTAGGGTTTCCCGGCTAGGTAAAGGGAAGTCAACATAATCTTTTCCGTTAAAGGGATATGTTAACCTAGAGGAGATGAGAGTCATCCGTAGGCTCTCTAATCAATCTCGGATGTTTAAACCCACCTAAGGAGAGATCTTAGAAGCTTCTCTCACAACCACTAGGATTTCTTTCGTAACATTAGGGTTTCTCTCGCGGCCCCGAGATGAACTCTAACCCATCGAGAAATGATCAAGACTACCCAAAAGTTAGGTCCCACGGGTTTCCTAAGACACATCAAGTCTATTCAGAAGCATTAGATTGAAAGGAAACCCTTACAATTGAGTTTTGCCTTGAACAGTTAGGTCATCTTCTTTATGTGTTAGAAAACCACACCATCTCAGTTCGGGCCCCAAATCCTTAATCAAAGTTGTCTATTAGGTAGGCCTTGGCATCAAGAAACTATCTTTATAGATGGATTGCACTCATATAGGTAATAAAGTCAGGGTCAAGGATTATCTTCAAAATGAGTTATCGAGTTAGTTAAGTTAGTGCTTCCACAACTAATCAGCAGATTAGTTTTAGGAATGTCTAGAGATGGGGTTGAGGGCTATAAATAGTCCCTCTCTTCTCAGTCATCCTTTTTGAAATCAGACAAAGAAATAGGGAGAGCCTGAGTGAGTTAATCTAGTCGAGCCGCATAGGTCGACTTAGTCAAATTTCTAGATTCAAGTTAGCGTGTCTTTGGCGTGCCTGAGATGATTCTAGATCCTCCTGCTAGTCCAAAGCAAAAGAAGAGAAAGGGAGGAGGATCAGAGGTGCAACTACTGCCGAGTCATCTGAGTTGCTCTGGCCAATTCTCCGACGAGTCATGGGTTGGGTCTAACCGAGTTTGGACCGAGTCCTGACTTGTTGTTATAAGGTCCAAAAAGAGAAATAAGGGGAGAGAAGAAAAATAAGAGGAAGAAGTTCAAGGGAGAATCATGTTTTCATTATCAAGTCCTCCCTAGAGTCGGCTCGATCCATGCCAACTGATTTGAGTTAGACCTGTTCTGTGAGATTTTGCTGGTCCAGCCAGCAAGTGGGGTTGATCCTGGTGCAAAGGCACTGTCTCAGCACCCTCGAGTTTGAGTTTGTGCCTATTGTCAAGCGGGATTTCAGAACCTTGTTGATTAGCTTTTGCCACCCAGTTGTTGAGTTATCTCGGTCGACCTTTAAGTGTTGTTAGGTTGTCATTTTTCTATTATAGTTAGCTAGTGAGTTGCACCCCAACCTACTTTTATTATGTTCAGCAAAGTGATCAGAAAACTCAGTTTAGGACTGAGTTAACTAACCGTTTAACTTCAGAAACTTCCCTTTCAAGTCACTGAGTTCTAATACAATGTGTTTGACTCATTTCAGGGTTGGATATTGAAATTGTGCAGTTATCTAACATGATACCATGACACACAAAAGCTTGTGGAGCATAGAATTATAACTAAGTCTTAGAGGGGGGGTTGAATAGGACCTCTTAAAATTATTTACCAATTAATGTAATTTAAGCCACAAGCCTAATTGGGCCAAGATCATAAACTATAAAGAGAAAACTTGTACTACTAGTATATGATGAGAGATAGTTATATCGAGTGTGTTCAATGCACTAAGCATCAAGCATACAATCTAATCATGCATCCATATGAATTAAACAAATCTAATCACAAGTATAGATAGAAATGCATACATAATAACAATCGCAAACACAAGGATATATAGTGGTTTGGCGAATTGCCTACTCTACTCTCTAAGGATGAACTCAAACTCAAGTTTTCTGCATTTTACTATCTTAATGGTTTTCATACGTTCACCATTAACTTTTACAATTATTTTCAATAGTTTAACCACAAACCTACACATACGCACCCATATCGGTGGCTCTCTCAGAGACTTACAAGGTTTTCTATAGGCTAACCAAGAATCGATGTGGTCCTACACAAGGAGCTACATACACTTCCACCAGAGGCTCCCTCAGAGACTTCAAAGGTTTTCTATAGGCTCACCAATAAATTTTGATTAGTCCTACACAAGAACTAATATATATACAGGCCCACCAGAGATGGTCCTACACAAGGACCTCCATATACTCCTGTCAGAAACGGTCCTATACATGGATCTATTTGAGTTAGGATTTCAAACTCGATGGACTCTTATTAAACACTTACAAGTTTTGGATGCACCCCGTTAATAGCGTCTTCTTAAGATGCTCAATTAATCTTGATGCGCCTTCTCTTTTGCTCCCTCGATCTTTGATGTATATCTTCTTCAGCTCCAATGATTAACTACCTTGCAATAATGTACGTATATATGAGGATGCTAAGGTAATGGGATGATGGTGGAATCTCTTACAACTAATGAAATAGTTGGTTTCAATTGGAAATTCATCTAGATGGTCATTCTAGAGGATGATAGACATGAGAATTTACCTATAGGGTTGGTGTCTAATCTCTAGAGAATGCAAGAGAACATCTACATATTCAAATGGAGCTTGGAATGCTCATTAGAGTGGTGAATAATAAGAAAGGTTACATGAGTATATTTGGTTTAAAGTTTAGAAGCATGGGATAGGAGTTGAATGCATAGAGCCTCTAAAAATACTAAGAAACCATCACTCTAGCCAATTGGTCCGAGTGCCCATTTTATAAAAAAAAAAAAAAAAAAAAAAAAGGCCCCAACAAATCTATACGAACTAGTTTTTTTGTTGGACCTAAGTAGGTTTGGTTCAATCGAAAATAGCCAGAGAGAGTCCAAAAGGCTGCTAGACAAAAGTCGACACTTTCAGTTAGACCGAATGGAATTTTCAATCGAACTGAATCAGGCTGAAGGTTCAACCGGTTGGACTGAAGATGTGCAAAAAAAATTTATTGCTTGTTGGACACTTTCGATCATTTTAGGCCAGACTGAAGTTGGTCCAGGTCGAACAAAAAATTCCTGAAATACTTCTAAAGCCTAGCTAATCTTGTTCAAATTAAATCATAAGGCTTGGGATGATAAAATAAGGTTTTCCTTATTAAATTATATCATCTAGAGGTAGGTTGTTTTGGAACTTGAGAGCTCTAAGGCTAGTATCACCAAGGCACCTCAATTTACCTATGTCTTCAAGCCTTGATGATGCAAGTCGTCGAGTCTTCAGTCTTCTAATGTCTTCCAATGGGGGCTTCACCGACCCAAGGCATACTAGCATACGTCATTGACAAACCAAGGCACTAACAATCTGACCTGGTTTAAAGCTATTTTGATCCAGTCTTTTAGGTGTAATTGCTAGCAGTGGGCTACAAGTTAGCAAGGTAAATGACTCAATTTAACTTGGATTGTTATCTACTCGATCAAATTTCACCGAGTCAATTCAGTTAGTCACCGAGTTTAGAACTCAGTGTATTGTACCTAATTGAAGGTTGAATTCTAACCCGAATCAGACATGTTTGGTTTAGTTTTCTCAGAGGATTCGATGTGCATAACGAATTTGGGAGTATGCTTGAGATTTAGCACCAAGTTGGAGAGATTCAACAAGTAAGTTGGCTCCTTGATTACTTGTTCTCTGAAGCTTTATTATAGGTTAATTTACAATTAATCCTAGATTTTAAATGGAATTGATTGTAGAAAACCTATTTTTCCAAATTTGGGATCTACCTCTTTCAATCAAACCAAGTTGAACGGGTTATTTGAGGTGAGTGGACCTTAAATCTTCCCCATTTAAACTTTAATTTGGGCTTGAATAAGATTACTTAATATATATCCTTTGATTAAATGTAGGGGATATTTTTCTTTCCCCAATCCCACTTTTAGTGCTCATTAGTGCCTTCTAATCAAGCAAGAAGATAATCCACACTTCAAGGTGAGGATTACCTTTCAAGCTTTCCACCATTATGATAGTTTAATGAAGCTTTCTTTTTAATTCATTAATTTTCTTAATCCAATGTTCATGCCTAAATTACGTATATGATCTAATAGTATATTGAGTTACAAATGTGAATTTCGGTTTGAGTAATTCTTTAAATGTGTGTATTTGATATTTCTAATTCTTAACATGTTATACATTTTTGTTTGAGTTGAGTATTCTTACATGTAGAGGTTTTTTAATGTTTTAAGCTATTCTATTGTGGAATTAGTTGCTCTAATGTGATTGGAGTATATTGCTTGTGGATTGGTAGGGATGATGTATTTGAAAGAAGTGATGGGATATATGTACATGGAAGTGTGGACTAATGTGTGGTTTTGCCTGCCAAGCCACACTTTGAAATGGAATGAATTTTGTGGATTGCCACATTGTTGAAAGGGTGGGTTATATGAGAACCTTTTTTTTTTTATATGGTGATGGACATGTCATTGAAATTTTACCTCAAACTAGTGGATCCATTTGTGTAAGAACTGGACGGAATTTGAATGTAGACTTACCATCTTTATGGATCATTTGTGCCTAAGTGGCTTATGCATTGAACCCTTTGTATCCTTACATGGACTTTGTACTAAATGTGGCTTGTGGGAGGAACCCTTTGTTGAATTTATATATAAATTTATAATGGTAAGGACTACTTTATGAATGATGTCTTGGGTAGGCCCCTAATTGTAGAAGTTTCACATAAATGAATTGTTTGCAAATTGGGCTAATAAAGGTTGGACTAATCATACATTTATGGCATACGGACTTTCACTTGGTGATTAGTCATTATAAGCACATACCTTGGTGTATTTTCACTGATGACTAATCATTGTATGGTCGTCCATTTTGTGTGGGATTTTCACGTGGTGATTACTTATTGTTCGCACATACCTTTGGGTACTTTAGCGGAAGACTAATTATTGTATGGCCGTCTCTTTTCTTTTTTCATCATGGGTTCCACCCACATTTTTCAATTGGATGTGCATCCCCAAGTCCGAAGAACATTCATGCATATATGCATTTAAAAAAGATTCCAAGTATGGACTATTTATTGTGTTGTATGTTTTTACTTGAAACTATATACTTGGCTATTATAATGGTTTGGTAAATCTTGGAGGATATTTCTCATTGAGATGGACACTCATGGTTATTATGTGTAATTGCACCAACATATGATGTAGATGATGGATAGGTAATATAGGAAATGTGGAGCAAGATGATGATTCAAGGGATAAGTGGTCTTACTTGTCTCCAGAGGAGCTTAGCTATCTTGCAGCTTAAGAATAGTTGTTTTTAGTTCTTTCTATGTTGAGAGACCTTAGTGGTTATATTCCAGCATTTTGTTAGATTGAATACTGTGGTTTATATAAGCCCCATGGGCAAAAATTTGGATATGTTTTTTGGTTTGGACTTCTTACTCAATGCATAATTTCGTTACTTATATTGTAGTGCCTATTTTTAGAATGTTACACAAGTTTTCACGAAAATGGGGATTTTCCCTAAAGTTAACACTCGAGATTTCGTGCACGGGTACTAAAGTCGAGCTATGAAATTTGGGGCATTATAGCTCGTTTTTTATATCTACGTCTAAAATTAGGTCATACAATTATTGATCAGATTGAATTTTAGAAAACACAACAAGGTAGGGCCAACATAGCTTCTAGTTTTTAGGAGTGTAATTTTCTTCCGCGCCTGTAAATACAATAGGGCTTTCGGTTATTTGAAAATCTCCCCATTAAAGGTATTTTCGACTTTTCATCCTCTATCCGTATAGTCAGAGGAACGTTTTAATAAATATGAAGACTAAAAGCATTTTATGAGAATATCATAATCTTCCAAGAATTTTAAGGTGAAAACCCCAAATTTTAATTGATATTAACAAGTTGTCTAATTAAAATTACTAATTAATATTTAAAAATTAAAAAAATAAGATGTGAAACTTTTGAATATAGCCTTAGAAACAATAAACAAGGGGTTGGGTTAGACTTAAACTGGGCTGACAGACCTTTATACATAGCTCAAGCCCAGCTCAATTAATAAATGAGCTTCACTTTTAGGCCCAGACCTAGCTTGCCTACTCAAATCCAGCCTGATAGCCCTAGTTAGCAACTCTCATTCACCATACATGTGTAATTTGAAGAAACTCATTAGTTTGTGGTCATTTCAATGATCCAAACGATTTATATAATGGGACTCTTCATAGATGAAGTGTATTAAAAAAAATCTCAGATTCAATTGTTTAAAACCATTGATCATTTAAATCTTTTCCTTGAGGGTCGGCGATAGGGACAAAGCTTTTACAGCCCGACTAGGTACAAAGGCAGAGCACAAGAAACTAGGGTTGAGCTAGCATTAACCCTGGCCTGACCTATATTGCCAACCCCTACATGTAATCTGGACACAACAAAATGTTTGTGCCCATTTGTAGAAATTAACCCAAGTACCCTTTCTAAGTGACTCATCCTTTAATTGTGTAATGATCAGATACTAAGCTTAGTAGCCTAAGCTTACCATCCTATTTCTCCAACCAATGTGATATAAGGATGGGTACAGGATGATTGAATAGAGTGAAAGGATCCCACAAATTCAGGCCAAAGGGGTTCGTTTAAAGAAAAAAAAAATCACAATATTATAATTTTTTACACGTGGAAAATGGGAAAAAATGACAGATTTTGAGACGGTTGTGGACCGTCTCTAAAATTCTTTGGTTTAAAGACAGTTTAGAGATGGCCGTAAACCATCTCTAAAATTTTAGACGGCTCTTAACCGTCCTTAATATTGTCTTAAAATGTTGTACGTCCACAAATCATTTAAGACGGTCTTTGAGTCAAGACCGTCCGCATTTTTACAGACGGTCCATGACCGTTCTTTAAATGTCAATAAGAATGATTGTTCATGACCGTCCAAGTAATACGATGCCTCAAAATATGACGGCCCATGCAACAGTCCATGACCGTCCTTTTTGGTCATTTGAGACAGTTTTCATCCATCCTTTTTTCGTTGTTTCAGCGTAGTATTATAACCATAACTGTGACTAATTATTCATTTTGCATATATAATATACCATTGGAAAGCTATCAATGAATTCTAATGCTGCCAATAAACAAATGCTAACTAAGCCTCAAATAGCTTTGCACAATTCAACTATTCTCAAGGTCCAAATAGAGTTTTAAGTTAAAACTTGTTATTTTAAAAAAGTTTCATTTCACTCCTTTTAAGGTTTTAAGAGTTTCCAAAGTTTTTTGCTTAGTCATCTAAAGATTATTTATGACTTTTAGTTAGGATTAAATGTTTTTGTTTATTTTTAGTAATTTTTACTATTTTAGAAAATTATTTTATTTGAAGTCAAATTAAGATCTAGGGTTTCTTTTGCTTCTGTAAGCTTACTCTATTCAATAATATCAAACATTGATCTCCTCTTTTATTCTTGCACCTGCTATGTTAGGTGGCAAAGGTTTGCCCCATCACAAAGATCACCTGGCCTGAAAATCTGGCCAATCCACTCGAAAGGTGGGCAAAACTATATGTTCGATGAGATCATCAACCATCTATTGATTTCAATGGTGCGGCCCACCAAAGACTGGATCAGCCTCATTTTCGTGCTAGATGATCTTCATAATGACCAGACGTTTTGCATATCTCAGTTATTCTACGCATGTGATCCGCTGTGATATTCTCCTACTGCATTTCAACCATTGCTCAGTTTCCTGCTCAACTTCCTTAAAGCCCCACTTGCTTATCACTAATGTCATGGCTAGCATAAATAAGATCACAATGATTTTTTTTTTTGTGATCCATCCATGTGGTGACCCACTAGATTGACGATTCTGATTGTTAGGAGAGGTCACATACCATCATCATCTAAGTCTTATACCAATTAAATGGGGTCAGCTTGATAGATTACAAATATATAATCTAATCTACGTATACTAATCAACCTAGACGTGTACTTTACAATAAAGATGCAAGACCACAAAATGGCCCTCAAAGATCAACAAATGAGATTATCTAGACACAAATATGGTTATTTTCAATGGAAAATTACATTATTTTTTTCCACAAGCTCTCAAGCATTCAAAAAAAAAAAAAAAAAAAAAATTTAAAAGCCACTCTCATCGACTGAAATGAAAATCGACTGTTTGAAAAAAAAAAAAAAAAAAAAAAAAAAACAGATTTGAAAGAATCAATCCATATATGCTTGATATTATTTGCATCAAGCGAAGTGGATCACATTCTACTTGATCACCTGGCTACCAAAAAGATATAGATACAAGGAATTGAATGAGTGGGCCATCAAACATCTAAGGATAGAAAAGCTTGGCGTATAGGAGTTCATTCCAAGTATCTTGAAGGCCAGGCAAACACCAATGGACACAATCGGCATAGCTGACCGGATTCGCCAACTGCTCGGCCGTTAACGGACTCCATTGCTTCTTGTAGATCATCGTGTGCGCGTCCTTCCGATAATTGGATAGCTGGGTGATGTTGATGACTGTGATGGGCACCTTTGTTTCACTAAATACTTCAGTAATCACCCGCATTATGCTTTTGCTAGATGAAATTCCCCAGTATTTAGGATCTTCAATCGGAGCCGTCTCATTGTAGCAGTTTCCACCCGGCTCACCTCCCCACTCGGTGCTCCTGTCGACCATCCAACATTAGATTTCATGTACTCTTTTTGATAATTCGTTTAAAATTGATGATCTACTTCTCCATTTTCAGTGAAAGATTTTGGGTGAAAATGAGCCAGGTTGGTGGGCCCAATGTAGGTCCTTGGAATCAAGCTATATCTAGCCCAAACTGAGGTGGGCCTCTGATGGATATACCCATTTGGGGCCCACTTGGGTTCTAGCCCAATCAAGTCCATTTAACCAAATAAAATTTTCAAGACCGTGATCATTCCTTGCAGATTAGCTAACCGGACCCACACACATACAATCTTTTGATTTCTTTACAAAATCCAGATATTGAATTAGCAGCCCAAGCCCAGCTTAAGACCCAATGGGGCGAAATGGACTATTACGAGAAGCCCAAGGGAACTTAAATAACATTTGAAAAAAGAAAAAAAGAAAAGATGATTTACTCACTTCTCATGGGAAGGTGACATGCTAGTGAAGAAGACCCTAGTCTTGTGAGGATCCATGTTCTTGTCCACCCATTTCGTCATACTCTTCAATGTCATGCGATAAGCATCTTCTGTTACCATCTCGATGATATTTTTGGGATCATCATCGAAGGACCCTCGTCTATTGTAGATAATTCATGGAAAACCAATAACAAGAAATTAAAATCAGAGCTTCGGATAGTAAGATATTGTGAATTGTCAGCTAATTCACGTAACCTAGGTAAAATGAGGTTTGGTATCAAGCAGATAGTCGTTGAACTTTTTCCAAGCAATCATTGAAAAAAAAAAAAAAGAAGAAGAAGAAGAGGCTAGCCATGAATAGCTAGAACAATGTAATGGTGGTGATGATGCTTCGTGATCACCATCTTTACACAATACATGTAGCTTCTTACTTCTTACAAGTGGGTTGCATGATTTGATAATCTAGACCATTGATTTTATGTCCCATCGTGGATGAACCATGCCCTAAAGTTTCTTAGGTTAATTAAAAGATCATGACCACCAATCTTGGGACTTTTTCAATTGAGTTTGTAACTGTTATAGTGAGGGAAATGGTTAACCCAGTCAATAAACCTTTTACATCAAAATCCAAACTATTCGAGGGTGTACTATACAATTTTTATTTATTTTATGAATATAAATAGTGAAAGGGAAGAGTGGAAACAAGAACCCATTATCTTCTCCCTCTTAGGACCGTTGTGGTATCTCATCTTAGCCGTTTATTTGTAGGCCAGAAATTGCAAGGTCACCATGGTTCTGTTGGATGATTTTTGGCGCATGGTCCATCCACCATATTGGGACTTTCACAATTGTGTTTGGACAGTTGTTGTCTAAGATCATCATCTTCCTTAAGAATAACTACTTCGAATCCACAGAGCTTTTCTGGACTCCTCACAAAGATTCCTCGAATCCACTAGGGATGAAAACAAAAATAATTTCTAATAATTCGAGATAAATTGATTGATTATTTTTTAAAAAAATGAAATTATAATCCTTTAAATAGTGAACTCAAACCTAGAATGAAGTTTTAGCATCAAACTCCAACTCAAAACTCCCTAAAAAACGTGGCTTATTATAATAGTAAACTTACTATTTATATACGGTCATGATTCCTACTAGACGTCGTGGTTTTCAGCCAAAAATAGTAAGTGTTGTGTGTCTCTTCTTAGCTGTCTATTTGTGGGCCACAAATTGTAAGGTTACAATTGTTCCATTGACGTGATTTTTAGGCCATGGTCCATCCATTGTGGAACGGTACAAACCAAAAGTCTAAATTACCAAACCAAGAATTGAAAAAATAAAAAAATAAAAATAAAAAAACAAACAAACTCTCCGTCGCATATATGCATATCGTATAATTCATCAGAAGAACATAGGTAAAAACTTACAGTATCTTCATCTTCATGCCTGTCATCCACCAAAGATAGGTATTGAAGACTATAATGTCGATTCCCTTCCAGTACTTAGCATGTTTTTCGATGGAATCCTCTCGAACAATTCTGTCTTTGACGCGATGTACAACCGCATTATCGGAGTTGGATTCCATTAGGAATGGGGCCCAGTAAAACTCGATCGTAGCATTGTAATCCTAACAAGAATGAAATGAAGGTCCAAGATGAAGAAATTCGCTCAATGTAGATATTTAGAGTGTTTCGATGCTTTATTGAACTGAATTACAACTATGAAACGAATAGGCGCAAAAATAGACCAACGTGGCCTAGTTCCTAATGGCACTTTAGTTACAATTTTGGTCTATCCCACTTTATTGAATTGAAATAAATTACAATTCAATTCAATTGAGCATCCAAACACACTTGTTACGCATTATATGTATAAGGATATCATTTCATGTTACCTTAGCTCGGAAGATGGTGAGCGAATCGAATGTCTGCATTGATTTTGCATTATCGGGGATGACGGAGTGAAGAAGGCAAACCATGGAGACGTACTGGCCCCGATTAAGGGAGTCACCAACGAACATCATCCGCTTCCCGCGTAGCATTTCCCACACAAAAGTCGCATTGACGCTGTGTTTTGTAACAAATGCATATCATAAGCTACGACGATGAAGAAAAGAGAAAATCATGTGGAAGCTAAAAGAATATGAAGATAAAATAATAAGGTTAATTAATTATTAGTAGTCTGCTAATTGTAGCATGTATAAGGCAACCTATCTAAGCTGTCCAAAACAGCTACAGGTGTAGTGAAGATTGCCATGAGAATGACTTATATATACACCCAGATTGGAGGATCCTAGCTGTATAACATTTGGCCTATGGGTTTTTGATAAATGGGCCCCATGGGCGCCCCACAGAGTCCCCACTAATACAAAACTAAAAACAAAGGTGGTATTATATATACTACCTTGATTGACTGACCAAGCTTGCGCCCTACTAGGGAAGCCCCAGGCAGGCCCATCGTTTTCTTTTCCTTGTAGGCCCTAAGCCTGCCCCAAAGAGTGGGCCCAGGTGGGGCCAGGCCGAGGTCTGTCCAAGCATTGCCCGGATAGTAAATCGTAGAATGGGCTAGTGAAAGTCTGTGTGGAAGAGCGGGTCCTCAAGATCTGACGGTCTACACGATATGGGGCCTCCATAAAGCCGATGATGAACTGTTCAGGTTTAGCGGTCCACTTAACCAATACGGGAGTAGATGGGTCTAATCACCCCTCTAATTTTACAATATAGATTATCCGATCTTATCCTTTATCTACTCATCTAAATCTTCATTTAAAGTGTAATTCAATTTCATAAGAAAGAAAGATAAATAATTAATAAAAATAGGCTAAATCTCATGGGACCCACCCACTAGTGTTGCCCACAAGTGGGCCCCACGGGCCTATGTCCAACATCCAGCTTATGACGGTGACAATGGGCCAGGTAGCCCGCCTGATATGCTGTGACCGATCCAACTTTTTTGGGCTTGGCTTGGACCTAAATGCTTGACCCATGGGTCAAGCTTGGGCTTTGCAAGCATGGTCCAATCTGTTTCCGAGTCAGGCTTGGGCTCATATCATTTTAGCCCAATCCAGCCCAGCAAACCCAACCCGACTTTATAAATAGGTTTTATATCCTTAAGTATGCCATTCCATTCCACTTCGGCCCATTCATCTTGAATGTAGCGACTTCATTTCATTCCTTTAAAATGGTTTTTTTCCTTTTTCTTTGCTTATACGTGGCCCACTTGATCAACGGATAGATTAAGAACATTTCAATCTGGATTGTTGATTAGGTGTGCCCCCTAATCTTCAAAATTGAAAAGTTCCTAATTGTCGCCCACAAAACAATGGTTAGTGTTAGTGTTAGTGTTAGTGTTGTCAAAAGGAAAATAATTAAATCATCAAACGGTTGAAATATTTCATTATTAGTTATTTGGTTATCGTGATGTGTTAAGTGACAAAAATAGCGTTTGCCTGTCGTTTTGATGGAGGGTTTTTTTTTTTTGTTTTTCAAGATTCGATAGATGGAATTTTGAAATAATTAAAGGGACTTGTTAACAATTTTAATTATTATTTATTTTTTTAATACATAATGAGTAGATAAATATTATTATTTTTCTTGTTTGTAAATATATTTTCTTATAATTTGATTAAGGAGAAGATTTTTTTACATTTTTAAATAGAATGCATCTTAGCTTTTCTTATAATTACTAATTACTAATACATCCTTCAATGCAACACTAACCATCTTTTCAAGGATGCTTTGTTTAACAGAACCAACCACCTGCAGTGGGCTGTATACTAACTTGTCATGCAACCCCATCTTTCCTGCCAACTTGTCACTTGTGTAAGGAAATCTGCACCATGAAAACTATTATCTTCATGATTGGATCAATCTCCACCCATCTTGAAAATCAGGCTGGTGGGCCATACAATTGGAACTGATGGAAAACTGATGGTTTAGCTCAACATGCAGGTATGATTCACCTAATGAGTGGATCATCAACAAGTCAGCATGCAGCTAGCTGTAGGTGACCAATTCTATTTGTTTAACAGAGGGTATGTAGAAGTTAAGAGTTTGGTGGGGTTATGAGTTGGAAGCCAGCTTACCTACCAGAGTATAAATAACAAATCTTTAACATATCTAATTAATAAAGGGTATTTAAGAATACGTAGGACAAGTCCAAACTACTTCATGAAGCACCAGGATCAATAGAAGTTGGAACCTAGAGCTAATTTAGGGTAGAAACAGCTTCACAAATACTACAGTATGATGGCTATAAAATTATAATCAGTTATCGGAATATATTATATATATATATATATATATTATATATATATATATATATAATATATATATATATATATATATATATATATCAGATTAAGTCACTTTTTCTAAGGTAAAACACATTGGAATTCCACCCATTGATGGCCCGGATTCTAAAAAATGCATGAAAAATGTTCACTCCATCTAATAGGGATACACGTTGCATTCCTCTTACATGTGGCCTATATCAGATCATTCAAACCCCTTGCCATATGATGTATGTCCACGATAGTTGCATTCTGAACGGTTTAGATCTCGTGCAAACTTTCGACACATGTTGAATATTTCTCTAACACGTGCAGTTCCCTACTAGTTAGAATGTATCCATGTTCTCTTCCATTTGACAAACATTTTAAGTTATATTCAATTTAAAATTATAAAAACTTCGTATAGTAAACCTTCTCAACGGTTTGGATCTTGCACAAACTTTTGGCATGCCTTGAAAATTCTCCTGCACGTGCATGGGTGCATTACTGGGTAGAATGTACGTAAACTTCTCTTGTATTTAAGATATAAAATTGAATAAAATTCAATCTAAAATTTTTAAAATCTATCTTATAATTGCGACAGATTAAGAAGAAACATATACCAACCATCTCAAGATGAAATTCCTACTAACTACAGATTAAACCGTATGATCGATTTAGAATTATACGGTTGTGATATGGCCATAAATTCAAGTATATGCCCTTTGATCATAGCCATAGATGTGATTTTCCATCGGAATGTATAATTAATTAAGAGAAAAAAGAATCCAATTTTTTAAACCAAAAAAA